>JAGTTF010001493.1:0-20132 GCA_019095985.1 Streblospio benedicti | reverse complement strand
CAGCTTTTACATAAGACTGAATTATTTGGCCCCATATTAGCTGTTATGTGTGCTAAGGATTTGCCAGAGGCAGTAGATATTGCCAATCAGACAGAATATGGTTTTAACTGCTGGTTTGGAGTCTTTGGATGAAAATGAGCAACTATATTGGAAAAATAATATTCAAGCGGGTAATTTATATATTAATCGCGGAACAGTTGGGGCAATTGTGCAAAGACAACCCTTTTGGTGGTGTCAAAAATCAGCTTTTGGTCCTGGTGTTAAAGCAGGTGGGCCCTAGCTATTGTTTACCCTTGTCTAAAGTTCAAGAATCTCCACTAGTAGCCATTGAGGAGAAAAAACAGTTCGCTGATAATTTATGGCCCTTCAATATAGTTGATGAATTCCATGAGTTGTTCATTGATCAGCAAAATATTGTCGGTAGTTACCAAAAATGGATGAATGATTATTTTAATAAAGAACATGATCCATCAAACATTATTGGTCAGGATAATATTTTAAGGTATTTAAAAGGGATTAATTTGCTAATTAGGTTGATATTAATGATTCATTTAATAGTTTTTTGAAGGTAGCCTTTAGCTGCTTCTATTTGTAAAAAGTGATGCTATATTTAGTATTGATCCTGATTACCAGCACCCTTTATTAAAAAATTTGCAGGCCTTTATCGAACAAAGTGGTCAAAGAAGTCAGATATCAATGCACAGACAGCTTTTTTAAGGCTATTGCTAATTGTGATCGCTTGCTTATTGCAGTCTAGTTCTAAAAATAATGCCTACTATAAACAAGCTGCTGTTGATTATATTCCTATAGTTGATCATATTCCTTATGATAATGGCCGTTTAGAGTTAGTTTTTATTTACAAGAACAAGCAATTAGCAGCAATTATCATAGGTATGGCAATCTTGGTGATCGTGCAGATGATTAGGGGTGGCTTTTTGGTTGGTTGATAGCTAAAATTTTGAGTTATGCGTGGTATATTTGTAGGAAAAAAAGTTTTTAGGTTTGGGTGTGTTTATATTTCGTTTCGCTGCGTACTGCTGTAGTTTGTTTAGCCAATAATTATTGACTAACTGCAGGTTAAAGCAAATCAATATTTTTAGTATTTTGACTGCAGCACTTAGGTATTTTTTGGGGTGGGGTACCCTTGTATTTAACTGGCTTGATAAAAGTTTTGTTTTGCTTATTTAGCAGCCAATTTCTAATATCATTTATCATTAAATATTCAAACTTAGCAGATAAATAATTGGCAGTAATTTCAACCTTTTCCATTCAGTAATAGATTGCAGAGTAATATTTTTTTAGCTGCTAATTAGCAGCTAATTTTGTCCACTGCTTACTAATTCTGCAGCGTAGCTATGATTATTTTTAAAATTTTCAATGAACATTTTAGCTAACTGTACATAATTTTTATAGTATTCATCTTTATCAGCCCAGTAATGTTCTGGGTTTAAAACATCAGGACCTAGTTGACCAAGGGTTTTAGGAATTTCAAAACCAAAGACTTTATCGGTATAATATTCAGCCCCTTATCTGCTGTTCCTTCTAAAATAGCATCTAGTATAGCTCTAGTATGTTTCAGACTAATTCTACGGCCTTTTTGGCCGCCTACCCCAAGTATTGATTGAATAAGCCGTGGTATGATGCTTTTTCATTTTATCGGCTAATAATTTACTGTATACTATAGGGTTTTGCGTCATAAATGGTTTTCCAAAGCAAGTTGAAAAAGTTACCTGTGGTTCATTTACTCCGGTTTCTGTTCCCTGCCACTTTAGCAGTATAGCCACTTAAAAAATGGTAGCTAGCTTGCTGTGGACAAAGCCTAGCAACAGGTGGTAGCACTCCAAAAGCATCGCAGGTAAGCATAAAAATATTGTTTGGATGACCTGCTTGAGCATCTTCCTTAATATTGTTAATAAAATTGAGAGGATAAGATACTCGCCCATTTTGAGTTATAGAACCATCGTAAAATCGACAACTCTAGAAAAATTCATCAAATTTTACATTTTCTAAAATAGCTCCAAAACGTATAGCGTTCCATATATCTGGTTCTTTTTTCTTTATCTAATTTTAAAGTTTTTGCATAGCAGCCACCTTCAAAATTAAAATGCCTTTCTCAGACCAACCATGCTCATCATCACCTATTAATAATCTGTGAGGATCAGCAGACAAAGTTGTTTTCAGTTCAAGAAAGTCAAAATAAATCGCAGGAGTCGCCTTTTTTTGCCTACTGTTGCTGAGCAGTGCATAGGCATAACGTTTTTAAAGGCAGCAGGTAATTCATTACTGAAAAAATTCCTTTTTCATTTCTCCAGCATATTCAGTCCCGCCAATAACAGCTAACTTTTTATCCAAGATCTATAACTACAAAAACCTTGCTATTTAAACCTAATTCTTGCCAGTTATCAGCAGATAATCCGCAAGCGTTTAAAATAGTAAATTGAGGATCAAAATTAGTTAGTTGTTCAGTTGAGGCTTTATGAACATATTGTTAACAAAGTGAGACTGCCAAGCTTTATGGTGACAATTCTAACATTTAATTGGTAGTCCTTGTCTGCTCCAGCAAAACCATCAAATATATATAGATCTTGATTGCTGAGATATTGATTTACAGCCTGGTGCAGCTTATCAAAAGATTGAGCGGTAATTTTTGGTTAACTGATCCCCACCATACTTTATCACGATTGGCTTCAGATTCTACAATAAATTTATCTTTAGGAGAGCGTCCTTTAAACTCCCACTGGAGCAAATTAATTCTCCACGAGTGCCTAGCACCCCTTCTTTTTATAGCCAAAGCATGCTCAATTAATAAATGTGGTGGTAATTGGTAAAAAACTTTGCCTTTTAAGGTTGCAATCCAGGATAGATATTATCAGACTTGATGGTGTGTTCCATAATTAATGGCTGAATATTAAAAATTTGTATTTTAGTTAAAGATCTATTTATTAGCTATTTACTGGCTTTTGAAATGGTATAAAAAGCACTTATTTAGCAAGTATAGCTAGGCATCGTAGTTTATATTAATATAAGACATGCTGTGAATGTAAAAGATATTTTTATATGATGTTTTTTAGGATTAGTCGCTGCAGGATTTATTTAGTTGATTATGCAATATATAACTGACGGTCGTGCAGGTTATGTTTTGGCGGCGTGAAGCATTATAATATAACTGCTTTTTTAAAATTTAATATTGATCATTGCCCTGCTAGGTTAAGTTTCTGTCAGTGATGTTATGAGACGCTAATAGCAGATACAAATAATTTTAAAAAAGTTTTTTCAGTATTAAAATTTTTTAATTATTTATTAATTAATGTAGAGCCTTTTTATTCTAGAAACTGAGGCAGTGCAAAAATTTAGTAGTTGATCAGCTATAACTAAATTTAGCATTGATTCTACTATGGGCACTGCTCGAGGTAATACACAAGGATCATGGCGACCATAGGCACTGAGTTTTATATTTTGCAATTTACGGTTAGCAGTTTGTTGTTCTTTGGCGATAGTTGCAGTTGGTTTAAAGCTAACTGCCCCTAATATTATATCGCCATTACTCATGCCTCCTAAAACTCCGCCAGCATTGTTTTGTAAAAATTTTATCTTTTCTTCTTCTATTTGCATTTGATCGTTATGCTCACTGCCAGTTAGTAAGATTGATTCTGCCCCCAACCCTATTTCAAAAGATCTAGTAGCATTTATGGATATTAAAGCCTGCGCCATTTGGGCTGTTAATTTCCCAAATAGGGGCGCCCAGTCCTGCAGGGCAATTTTTTTATTCTAAATTTAACCATTCCCCCAAGCTATCTCCTTGATTTTTAGCATTTGTTATAGCTTGTATGATTTTTTCGGCTGCTTGAGTGTCTGGGCAACGGGTTACAGTTGATTCTACTGCTTCTATAGTTATTGCTTGAGGATCTACCTTAGCTTTAATATTATGCACTTGGTCTACCCACGCCAAGACATCAATATTAGCGAGTTCAGTGTTTGGTTGCCCTAGCAATGGCGCCAGCAGCCACGCGAGCAGCGCTTTTTCTCTGTTGCTGGATCGTCCGCCACCACGCCAATCTCTAAGGCCATATCTTTGTTCGTAAGTGTAATCAGCATGACTTGGTCGGTATAAATCTTTCAGATGATCATAATCATGTGGTTTTGATTTTTGGTTGGTGATAAATAGACCAATGGGTGTGCCTAGAGTTTATTTTCAAAAATACCTGAACAAATATTTACTAAATCTTGCTCTTGGCGTGGGGTTGTAATATCACTTTGCCCAGGGCGTCTTCTATTAAGTTCTTGCTGAATTTGTTGCTGATTTATCTTTAGACCTGCTGGACACCCATCTATAATAGCACCAATAGCTTGTCCATGGCTTTCTCAAATGTAGTTACACAAAAATACTTGCCAAAAGTGTTACTCATTATAATTTTTAGTTAGATAATTTTATTTCAGATGATAATCTCTGATTAAGACTAAGTTCTGTTTGTTATTTAAATTTTTTACGTTATATATGCACTCTATGGTATATATAATCTGTTTATCATAGTAGCACTTATTTAATCTAAATGGCAGTGAATTAAATGAAACAGCAACAAATTGCTATACTAACTACCGGCAATGAAATAATGAAAGGCATAACTATGGATACTAACAGCCATTTTTTATGCCAAGAATGTAATCAATTTTTTTGCCAGTAAAACAAATTTTTGTTGTGGCGATGATTTAGTATTATTAGCTAAGACGATTGACTATATAAGTTCTAACTTTGATTTACTGATTATAACTGGGGGTTAGGGCCCAACTACTGATGATCTTACCTGTCAAGCCTTGGCTAAGGCTATAAATAGGCCCTTAATCCAGAATCCACAAGCTGCTGCTATGCTGCAGCATTGGTTCTAAAAACGTGGACAAAGTGCATCAACCGCTAATTTAAAACAAGCTCTTTTTGCCAGATTCTAGTCTTCCTTTGCCAAATGATTTAGGCAGTGCTCAGGGGTTTATCAACTGCATAAAAATTGTCATATATTTTGTTTGCCAGGTGTGCCCACAGGCTTTATGCAATGTGGCATAAAACAGTTAAACCGCTAATTTTAGAAAAATTAAAGTTTGCAAAAAAGTAACATCAAAAACTTTTCGTATATTTGGTTTAGGTGAATCTGTGATTCAGCAGTTGTTAACAGAAGATCAGTATTTTCACAGCATAATTTTAATATTGGATTTAGAGTGGTTGATGGATATATTGACTGTACTATTGCCTTGCAGGATGATGATTCAGAGGGTTTTTATAAAAATTGTCAAATTTTTTATAAATTATTGCTAACTATATCGTTTCACAAAGTAACGGTACTTTAGCCCAGATATGTGTTGATAGCTTGATCGCTGAGAAAAAGAAAATAGCGGTGGCTGAATCACTGACAGGTGGTTTGTTGTGCAGTTTGTTGACTGCGGTGCAGGGAGCTTCACAAGCTTTTGAACAGGGTTGGGTTAGTTATAGCAATCAGGCTAAAAATACTCAGCTGTCTGTTGACAAGAATTTAATTGATGAATTTGGAGCAGTGTCTATGCAAGCTGCTGCTGCTATGGCTAATCAGGCTTTAACTTTATCTGGTTCTGACTATGCAGTAGCTATAACTGGCTATGCTGCTGGCCCCTAGTGGTGGCGATGTAAAAAACCCCTATAGGCACAGTATATATTGCTTGGGTTCAAAGTCAGCAAAGTGTTAAGGTTAGACGTTTTTATTTTCTAGGAGCACGTAACAGAATACAAAAAACAATCTGCGGCTTGTGCTTTAGATGGGCTGCGTAGAATTATATTGAAGCTCCCAAGTAAATTATTCGTTTGATAATAGTCAGGAGTTTGCCCTAACAAATTATTAAAGTTGTTACTAATTTTTTGAGTTATTTGTGTTAATTTGTTGCTAGTTAGTGTAATTATTTAGTTAAATAATCACCAACTTTAGTTTATCCTTAATTAAGGAGATTAATTTTTAACATGATACAATATTGAATTTTATAGTAAAAGTAGCAAACTTTTTGCTTGATTTGTTGCTAGAATTATGAAACAATGATTATAGGTTTTGTTTTTATTAGTCGGTAGCTGTGTTGCAAGTATAAAATTGGCGTAATCTAACTGTATTTTGCTGTATGGATTTGGCTTGCTTCTATTACGATTACGATGGCTGCAATTTGCTTTTATCATTAACTCATTATCACTTTATAATAAATTAATTAACTAATTATCACTTTTTTATAATAAATTAAAGTTAACTGATTAAAATCTGATTTTTCTTCAAACAGAATTAGGATAACTTGCAATCATAATGGTTTGATCTGCACTTACTTAATTGGTTGTTTTTGGTTGTGTTAAAGCAATATTATTAATTTTAAAAATAACAAATAGGCGAGGAGCTTGTCTACAACAATTTTATTAAAGGTCCCAACATTGTCCACCCTGAAAAACCTAGTGCTTTGTTGGTTCTCGTAACAGTTTAAATCGTGATGGTCGCAATGAGTATCAAGAGTCTCCAGTATTTGGTTGATGAAGAGGTAGATAAAATTATTAACCATATTCATTCTAAACTTCCTCCTGAAGCTCTCAGTCGCTTAGATGTTTTCTGGTAACATTAAAGAAGTTTGCACAACTATATTAATCAGTCATTTCAGAATATGTATAATCGTTATTTTTCTACAGTTGAAGACGAAATGGCTAAAAAATTCCGTGATTTAGTTGATTCCAAGAAGCTGTGACTCAAAAACAATATACACCTCGTGGAATAGGTGACCTGTTGGTAGATGTTGGTGGCGAGGAAAATTTAACAGCACTGAGATTGAAAAAAGGCATAGTCAACGTTTATAGTCATTTGCAAGGGTCATTTACAAAAATCTATCGGAGTCTTAGGGAGTCAGATACTAATTTCCATTTAAGACAAAAAGCAGATATAGGTGCTTACTGTCCGTGGTGAAAATGCCTACTCTATTGTTAAGTGCACTATTAGTGATAGTAATGCCCGTCCTAACACTGTTAGCGATGTTGTTTTTATCCGTTAATATTTTAATGAAGAACTGCATAGCAAAAAATTTTCATTATCAAGAAATGACTGAAAGGATCATTAAGGACGTGATCGGTCAAGGTATTATGGATATGATTGATAAAAATGTTGAAAAGTTAAATGAAAGACTGATTGATAAGGAGAGCAGGAAATAGGTTCTAATGAAAAAATATTTGAAAGACTTAGTTCCTCAGAGCAGTATTTATCCGAAGAAACTACAACTAATTCTGAAGGAAAAGAGGTTGATAAATATGCCTTAGTAGATAAGATTATACTGGATTCAATTAAAGGTATTTCTGCAGAATCGGCAGCAGAGGATTTTGATCCTTTATCTTTAAAAGAGCAGGCACAACACACTATTAACCGTGAAAATATTAGAAATCGTGGTTTTAATACCGCAGTCAATTCTTTGTCTTCAATTTTAGATGCTGCACGCTTGCCATATCAGCATATCGAAAATTTTAAAAAAAACGGATGATTATCGTTAAAGAAAATCGTTGTCTTGATCGTAAGGAGCTGCCAGATGAGAACTTTGAAATAGAGCTTTCTTATCATGATCAAAGGCAAAAGTTAGCTGAAAAAGAATTGCCTATCAACAACAGATGCTAGAATTTCAAGGAGAAGTAGAGCAGCTAGAAAAGAATTACTGAAAAAATGTATCACCGTTATTTCCGACAAGAAGGAGGTAAAATTGATTTTAGTGATTTAGCTAAGGTTTATTCTCCGGATACGGCTTTGGAGGATAATTCAGACGTAGATGTCAAGTATAATAGCGGTATTTGGGTTGATGTAAATCCTGATGATGCTATATCTACAGATGTAAGAAGAAAATAATCCTACTTATGTTAGTGAGCATAGGGTTATGGTTCAGCGTTTGCGCCGTTTGAAATCTAAAAATAAAAGCCTCTTTCAAGATCTAACTATCCTAACGAAAAAAACGTTTTTAGAAGGACGTATTCAACACTTGATTGTTTCTTTGGAGGAATTTTATAAAGGCTATAATCCTTATCAGGGTTCAATCTGGTTTATTGATGTTGATTAGGCTTACTACGATAAAAAAAAACAAACTACCTTGCGAGCAATTGGTGATGTTATAAATGAATTTTTATACAAACTATCTAAAGGATTTTCTGATACAGCGTTTGCTAACTTTAACCGTAGGCGCTCTATTGATGAAAAATTAATGAGGAAGTATTAGCGTAGTTGATCTGTTTTATGCTTTGCTGCCTGAATGGCAGTAAAGCTTTTATCCTTATTGGTGAAATAGCATGTTGAACCTTGTCCAAATTGCGGATCGTGGATCTTTTAATTTTGTTTTCACGTCAAATTCGCAAGACTTTGAGTGTCATCGATCAAATTGAAAGTTCTCCGCATTTAAAAATCAGTGATTTTTAGAGCCCCTTTGTCATCAAAATTAATGATTCATGATTTTTTGGCTATATTGGGCGTTATTAGAGAGAAATTTAATTTTCAAAGCATAAGCTTTAATTTAGGTCTTGATTTTTGTTCTGTAGAAGATTTGCAAAAGAGTTATTCAGTCTTTAGTTAAATTTGATTTTTTTTATTATTTATCACCATCAAAATCAAAGAGTTCAGTTTTATAAATTCAACAAAAAGGGGGTATAAAATTTAAGAAAAAATAGGTTAGTAGTCTTTTATCTAAGAGCTCCAGATAGCAAATTATGTTCTAAATTACTAGAAAATATCAAGGCAGGTATTGATAAAAGAAAAGCCATTTATTCCTTCTGACTTTCAAGGATTTTATGAACTTAAAAGTTTGATCAGAATCATTCTCCCCAAAAGATAGTGTGCTACAAAAATAATGCTTTAGGCACTATTGCCACTGAAAATTCTGGGCCTATTACTGATTCTGCTAGCAAAAATCGTCCCTAAAAGTGTCTGATACTTCTTTAAAAGATGGTAATACACTACAAAACAACCAACTATCTCCAGTTGTAGAAGAGCAAAAATTGTTAGGAAGAGCAGCCCTTTGTATGGGGTGCAGGTAACTAACAATTATTTTCATAATGGGAACGTTGAAGCTTGGAAAAATATCATTGAGCTATGCTTATAAGTATCCTGATTTGAGAGTTTTAGTATATCATAAGGGAGAAAGGGTAGTTAACTTAAACTCCTTGTTTAAGTGGGGAAAAGTCAGGCATGGTGAAGCCGTTGAATTTAAAGTAGTGGGTGATTTTAAAGATTTAAGCTTCAAATTAAAAAAATACCTTTATGAAGGAGCAAATAATAGATTCGAAAATTTTTAGCCAAAGAAATTAACAGTTACCTTTTAATCTTTTTTTAAATGGCCTCTGATATTATATTTTTATCTTCTAACAAGTCTCTGGATTTAGTTAATGGTAGTTTAAGCAGTAAAATTGGACAACGTGCTTCACATATCTTAATAGGCTGGCATCATTATCTTTACCTATTCCTCCTGCGGCTGTTTTCCTTCTAACAAGGTGAAGGATATGATTGCTGATCAAAATATTCAAAATAATCTTGAAAAACAATCAAATTTATTGAAAGAAGAGTCCTATTATAAGTTAGGTTCTTCAGAGTTTCCTTTGTTTGGCAAAATTTTAACTAGTCCAGATTTAGATTACTATAAGGTTTGCTGCATTTCATAATGTTGGTCTAAACACATCTTCAGCCAATATTTATGCCCAAAAAGCAGGTGCTGATTTTGTTAATGGAGAGTTATCTAATTTATGGTTTAGCATTCTTGGAATTGCTTAATGAAGACAACCAAGAGTGGCTTGCTCCTAAAGGAAAAAACTAAAATTTGATGCCATCAGAAAAAATCAAGCATTATTTAGATTTTGATAAACGCTTGGAAGATCCCTTTTTTCAGTACAAAACTATTTTACAAGGCGCTTATAAAAATTTTATAAAGACCATAGCAATGAGGGTTTAGATTTTCTTTAATTGTGCAGTTAATGGTATATTCCAACTGGGATAAAGAATCTATCTTTGGGAAATTTACTACTAGTGATATTCACACAGGCATGCCTGGAGCAGTAGGAAGCTTTATCTGCAATGCATTTTTCTTTTGATTATTCTAAAAGACCAAAGGATTAGAATTGAAGCATTTATCAGCTGATATTAAGCAAGAGATAGATGTATCAGCTGCTAGTATTGAGAAAAATTATAAGGATATACATGAATGTGATTTTTTTAGTTCATGCAAATAAATTTTTGGTTAATAAATATTAAACCAGCTGTAAGCAGCACTTCTAGTAAGTTAAAGGTTCATGCTGAATTTACGTGAGAAAGATTCATTACTGATAAAGATTTGTTGATGAGCTTTCAACCTCGACAATTGCAAGAATTGATGCATTCTAAAGTTAACTGTTGTTGAAGAAAATATTCCTTTTTATCGTGGTGGTATTTCTGGTTCACCAGGGTCAGCTATAAGGCAGGGTTTTATTTTTCTACAGAAGAATTTTTGTTGCAGTTATCACGAGCTAAAGCTGAAAAAAAGATAGTCGTCAAATTTTTTGTTGATGGAGTCAACTTATGCTAATGATGTACAGGCTATTTGAATTTGGAGAAAGTGTTATATCCTCTTTGGGGGGGTTCCTCCCATGCTCCGGTAGTTGCTAGATCTTTGGGCAAGCCAGCGGTGGTTATTCCAGGGATAAAATTTATCGAAGATAATAAGGTGATTTTTGCCAAATGGCTTGAAAATAAAAGAAGGGCAATATATTTCTTTTGATGCAAATTATGAAAAAGAGCCGCGTGTTTTTTTGCAAGCCTTTGAAACAAGAAAAACCAGATGTAAGAAGAAAATGGACTTATGAACTTTGTTAAGTATTTAACAAAGAATGTGAATGGTTTTGCAGTAAGGTTGTAATGCCGATTTGCCTAAAGATATTGCTATTGGCAAAAAAATTGGGAGCTAACGGAGTTGGTTTATGCCGTAGTGAGCATATGTTTTTGAAGAAGAAAAAATGCGATTAAGGCAGATGTTTTAGTTGATGATCAAAATCAGCGTGCAGAGATATTGCAGAGCATTAAAAACTTTCAAAGCAGGACTACATTGATATTTTTGAAAGTTTTAGATGGTGATCCTCTATTAGTCAGGTTACTAGATGCTCCACTTGCATGAATTTTGCCAAAAATGACCAAGAATTTGAAAAAAAACCTATCAATACTTTGTTGATCAAAATGGTATTCCAAGTCGAAACAAGATTCATATCTTCGTTTTAGAGTGCTAGTTCAAGAAACTAACCCCTATGTTAGGTCATAGAGGTTGCCGGTTAGCTGTTACTTATCCCCTGAAATTTATGCTGCTCAAACTGCAGCTATTTTAGAGGCTGGTTTGGAGGTAATTAAACAACATAAAGTTAATATAGAAATCATGATTCCTATGGTTTCAGTAAGATCGTGAATTGGATTTTATTATTAATGGTAAAGATATAGAAGGTAATTATATTCCTGGTTTTGCTAGATGTAGAAAAATCATTATTACAAAAAACAATATAAAATAAGTTGCCTTTTTCGCTATTATTTTGGTTCAATGATAGAACTACCTGGCGCTGCTTTAAGGTGCCGATGAAATTATGTCAGTATGCTAGCTTTTTTTAGTTTTGGTACTAATGACCTTACCCAGACAACTTTGGGGATGTTCAGAGATGATATAAATTCGTTTTTGCAGATTATAGGCATGAAATATGATCTTTTGAGATTTAATCCCATTTAAAACCTTTATCGGATGAGGTTAAAAACTAGCCTTATAACGATTGCTACCAAAATTAGGTGACTCTATAAGGCCTGATATGAAGATTGATTGTGGTGAGTAGGCTGCGGGATGAAAAAACAGTTGAATATAGTTTGGCTAATAAGCTGGATTATGTTTCCTGTTCGCCTTATTTAGTGCCCGTAGCGTCATTGACATCGGCCCAATTTTTTGTTAAAGAACAGTAACTTTTTATATATAATTATTAATTTTATAATAAATATTAATTTATAATAAACAATAAAATATATAAAAATAACTATAATAACTATAATATAATAACTATAAATAGATAAAGGAGATATAATGGCAAGAGACATGGTAACAAAGAGAGCCGAATTTTTGTTCATCCTGAAAACCTAGTGCGATTGGCTCGCGCAATAGTCTTTATCGGGATCAAAGAGATGAGTATTTAGAGTCTCGTACAATTATTGATGAAGAAGTCGATAAGTTACTCAATCATATTCATGCCGAAATTGCCTCCTGAAGTTTTTAGAAAAATTAGACGTGATGGGATCCATCAAGTCTAAGCTTCATAGCTATTTTAACCAAGAGTTTCAAAAATATGCTCAATCGTTACCCCTGTTACCATGGAAGACAGAAATGGGGTAAAAAAGTAAGGATTTGGTTGGTCGCGAAGAAGAAAAGAGCGCTCAATAGGTATACTCCTAGAGAGTTAACTGAGATTATGGATCATATTGGCGGATCAGATAAGTTCAATATGGCCGAGATTGAGAAATCTATTGTCCAATATGTATGGACATCTTCGGGGCGACACATTCAAAGAGGGGTTAATGAACTAGAAACGACTGTTAAATTCAATATTGCGTGAAAAAAGCAGATATCGGTGCTTTGTGCGTGGTGAAATGCTTATGCACTGTTAAATGCTCGTTTTACGGACAATCTCCTCAAACCTAGAACAGTTACTGATGTAAAACTTTCAATAAATGTTTTAGATTCTGAACTGATCAGCCCTATTTACCATTACCAAGTTCCAGTAAGTGTTATTTTGCGTGATGTAGTAGCTAAGCATGTTCATGACTTAATTGATAAGGAAATACAAATCGTCAATAATTCTCTTGTTGATCAAGGTAAAGAAGAACTGACTGGATCTGAAGAAATTTTTGAAAGATTCCATTTATTAGACAAGTATGTTTCTGATGATGATACTGATGATGCAAAGTCTAGAAGATCAGTTTGTAGCAAAGAAATTTTTGATGCTATTGATGGAATTAAAGCAGAAATTGACTATGATGAATATGATGCTTTGAATTTGCGTGAAAATGTTAAAAGGTTATAGACAAAGAAAAACATCAGAAATCGTGGGTTTAACTCTGCAGTGAATTCGTTGACTTCTATTTTAGATACAAGTAAGATGGGATATCAGCATATTGAAAATCATAAAAATGCTCGTATATGCTTGATAAGAGAGTATCAAGAAGAAGATATGGTGAAGTTGCCTGATGAACGGTATGCTATAAAATTATCCCTATTATTATGACTCTAATCAGATCAAGACTATTCGCGACTCTTATCGTAGTCAATTAGAAGGATTAGAAGCAACTGTTGAAGAAGTTCAAACTGTTTGTGATGGCATTTACAAAAGAAGGAAGTTTAAAAGCTAATTCTGATCATCAGGATATGGATACCATTGCTAAGAGATACTTGAATAGCGATGATTTAGAAAACCAAGAAAAAGGGTTTTTCTTTTCTCCCTGCTGAGACAGATGATGATCTGGTAGAAGATAGAGCTTAGGATGAACTTTCTTATATACAGCCTGCTGCTACGGTAGTTGATGAAAATCCATCCTATGAGTTAGATTTGAACGCTTGATAAAAAGATTCAATTTCATTAAAGATAAGGTTGAAACAATATTTAATTTTGATCACCCTGAAAAAAGAAGGGTTATGGATGAAAGGATTAGATTTTTAGAATCAAAAAGTGAATCAATTTAGTAATCTGATTAATCCATTTCATGTACAGCCTGGATTGATTTTAGATATTGATATCCAAAACCATTAAGCGCAAACGCACTACCATGATGTCTATGGCTAATGTATTGAATGAGTTCTTATTTATACTTAGTAAAGGCTTTTGCAGATGCTGCCTTTTTGCTTCTAGTACTCAGACATGGGTCTACTCTTAGATCAGATTTTGAACAAAACTTTTTGATCAATTAGAAGCAGATACTTAGTAGTTGCCGTTAAAGTAGAAGCTGAGTGTGCCCTTACCTAATAAATTTTGGGTTTTTAAAAATCGCTTTTATGGCGTGATGTATGCTATCGGCCTCTACTTGGGGCTGATGATTTTTGAGAAGGAAGTAAAGCGTAAACATATTCAATTAAGTTCCTCACAGATTCAAAATCTTGTGTTTACTGTTTTCTTCTTCTCTTTATTTTCTGCCCGTATTTATTATGTTCTTTATAATACCGATTGGTATTTTGGCCCCTATGTCCCATGGTATGAATTTCTTTGCGGTTTGGCATGGAGGTTTAGCAATACATGGAGCTATTTTAGGGAGCATAATTCCTATTTATTTTTATTCCCGACACTATAAGATTAAGTTTTTTGATCTTTCAGATATGCTAGTCTTAGGGCTAATCCTAGGACAAGCTTTTAGGAAGAATTGGGAACTTTATGAATGGTGATGCCCATGGCATTCCTACCGATTTGCCTTGGGGTATGATTTTCTCTTATGGTCCTGCCAGTTTAGAATATCCTCAAACCCCCTTTACACCCAGTAATGCTTTATGAATCAATTTTAAATTTGATGGCATTTTTTATTTTTATGGAATATCAGAACTAAAAAGATTTAAAGCAGGGGTTATTACTTACTATATATTGTGCTTTATTCATTAATCAGATCTTTTGTGACTATTTTAGAGCGGATGATCTTTATTTGTTTGCTAGACATATTGATCAGTCCAACCACTGGTTTGTAGGAGCATCCACACAAATAATGTGGGAATCAGAGGGCCACATGCTTTATCTATAATAGGTATTATTGTGCTATTATTATGGTCTTGTCTTTAAAGCTATATAAAAAAGTAAATTTTATTCTCATTTAACTAGACTTTTTTTTAAATTTTATAAAATAAATAGTATATATTAAGTGCTAGTTCAAATGCATAAGTTGTTTGAATATATGTAAAGTATAAGTACTTTTATAAATATGATAAAAATATCAAAACAAATAGATTATGCTTTAGTTTTGCTATCTTACATAGTTAAACAAGAAAAGCCAATCAGCGCTAAACTGTTATCTCATAGGCTGCAATTGCCTATCTTTTTTACAGCCAATATTCTAAAAAAATTATTAAAAAAAGGCATTTTTAAAAAGTGAATTAGGCGCTTCTGGGGGTTATTATTTGATGGATAGTCCAGAAAATATATCTATATATAAAGTTATGATTTCTTTTAGATGACCCATTACAAATAGTCGATTGCATATCTGATGATAAACAATGTAAGACTTTTGATCAATGCATGCTAAAAAACTCTGCTTTTTTTTATTCAGGAGCAATTTTAATTTTTTTAAAAAGATTTAAACTTATTAGATATTATAAAATCTTCAGAAGATGAACATTATTATGAACATAGAGTATTTAGTAAACAACATTAATAAAAAACAATGAAGGATAAAAAATTTATTTATATGGACTATGCAGCTACAACCCCTGTTGATCCGAGGGTTTTAGATGCTATTATTCCTTTTTATAAAAGTGATTTTTGCAACTCAGCATCTCGCAGTCATTATTTTGGCTGGATAGCAGAAGAAGCTGTAGAAAAGCTCGTAATCAGGTTGCAACAATTTATTGGAGCTAAAGATAAAGAAATCATATTTACTAGTGGGGCTACTGAATCTAACAATTTAGCCCTTACAGGGGATCGCTAACATGTATAAAGATAAAGGGAACCATATTATAAGCTGTGTTTCTGAACATAAAGCTATATTGGATCCTGTTCAATATCTATCTACCCAGGGATTTAAT
This sequence comes from Streblospio benedicti, assembly GCA_019095985.1. Lineage (NCBI taxonomy): Eukaryota > Metazoa > Annelida > Polychaeta > Spionida > Spionidae > Streblospio > Streblospio benedicti. The sequence continues at coordinate 4,364 of JAGTTF010001493.1, read as the reverse complement.
GTTACTATGTTAGGTATAGATCGCTATGGGATGATTGATCTGGAAGAGCTAGAAAAAGCTATTACTGATAAGACTATTCTTATTAGTTTGATGACTGCTAATAATGAAACTGGCACCTACATCCGATCAGAGATATTGGAAAAATAGCTAAAAAAACATGGGGTATTTTTTCATACTGATGCTACTCAAGCAGTTGGCAAAATGCCTATAGATGTTGAAAAAGATAATATAGATTTGTTATCTATGTCGGCTCATAAGATATATGGCCCTAAAGGAGTTGGGGCTCTTATGTAATGGCGTAAAATCCTCGTGTAAGGCTTTCTGCTGTTGTGCATGGTGGTGGCCATGAAAGAGGGATGCGTTCTGGCACTATTAATGTCCCTGGTGTAGTTGGTTTAAGGCGCTGCTTGTTTTATTGCTAAACATGATATGATGAAAGATATAGATAGGAATTTAGAGATAAAACAGCAATTAACGAAGGGCTTAAAAGAAATAGATATGGTTGTTTTTTAATAGTCACCCTACTAAAAGGTTAATAACATTTTAAATGTTAGCTTTGAGTATATTGAGGGTGAAAGCTTGATGATGGGCATTAATCGTATTTGTGTCGCATCAGGATCTGTTTGTACATCGGCTAGTTTAGAGCCTTCTTATGTTTTAAAGCAGGCTGGTTTAGGTGATGAGCTTGCCCATTCATCAATTAGATTTAGTTTTTGGTAGATTTACTACTGATCAAGATGTTCAAGATACAATCAGTGATATGAAACAAGTAACTACTAGATTGAGAGAAATGTCCCTTTGTATGAATTAGTGCAAGAGGGAGTGATCTTTCTACTATTAATTGACTGCTCATTAATATTAATATAACTAACTTATTTTTAAAATGTATAACGAAAAAGTATTAAATCATTATAATAATCCCCGAAATGTTGGTAGTTTAGATAAAACAGATAGCTCAGTTGGTACTGGAATTGTTGGTGCTCCAGAGTGTGGAGATGTTATGAGCTTCAAATTAAAGTTGCTGAGGGTAAATTGTTGATGCTAAATTTAAAACTTTTGGTTGTGGTAGCGCTATTGCTAGTTCAAGTTTAGCTACAGAATGGATTATGGGTAAACTCTAGTGAAACTAACTCTATTTCTAATTCTGATATTTCAGAGGAATTAAGTTTGCCTCAGTAAAACATTGTTCTGTGCTAGCCGAAGATGCAATCAAATCTGCAATTAAAGATTATAAGCTAAAAAATAATCATTTATGATTACAGTTACTCCTGTTGCAGTTTCTGAAATTAAGAGAATTATAACAGAAAAAAAAATCTTCCTCCAGATACAAAAATTGCGTGTTTCGTATTAAAGGAGGTGGCTGTGCTGGGTTTAATTATATTTTAGATTTTGCTAATACTGTTGACCAGTTTGATGAACAATTTAAAACCCATGGTTTTAGAAGTTGTTGTTGATCGGAAAAGCTTAATTTATATTAATGGTACAGAAATCGATTTCAATACAAGTATTGCTGAGCGTGGATTTAAGTTTAATAATCCTAAAGCAGATGCTGCTTGTGGTTGTGGGACTTCATTTTCTATGAAAGCAGGCTTTTAAAATAATACATTAGTTATTGGTTTTCAATGATAGTTTTTTACAAGATTGCTTAGAATGTGGGAGTTATCTGTAGGTATAATTTATTGTAAAAATGCGGTAGTCTGCTGCCCAAATTAGAGGATGATTATAACTATTTTCAGGTTTTTAAGTTTAGATTTCAGTTTTAATATTAATGATCAACAAATTGATGAAGGATATGAAAATTTGTTGATGCGTATTCATCCTGATATTTTTATAGGGCAAGGTCAAGCATTAGAGAAGTTGAGTATTGATTATGCAGCTTTAGCACAACAGGCTAAGGCATGTTTGCTACATCCTTTTCATCGAGGCATCCATATGCTTAAATTATTAGGCTTTGATGTTGAAGCTAAAATTTAACCCCTAATTTTGAGTTTTTGCAAGAAACATTAGTGTTCCAAGAGAAAATTGTTTCTAGTGACCCCATCCCTCAGAGCTGATAACAGAAGCTAAGAAAAATTATAGTAACAACTACTCTAAGTTATGTTCTATCTTTGATGATTTAATAGGATGTTGTGCAAGAAGAAAAATTTAATGATTTGTGCGAGCATCTAGGCCAGTTCCAGTACCATAACAATATTTTTGAAGGTAATAAAAGTAAGACTACACAGCAAAATATTTATAGCAAAACTTATATTACCTTATATTGCTTTTAAATAGGATTGCCTATCTTTACCTTTTGAGTATTATCACCACGACTACTAAGATAAGCTAAAAAATCTCTTTTTTCTAAATATTTAAAAACCATGGAAATTGTACACCAATATGATATAAATGATAGCTACAAATATATACGGTGTAAAAGGGTCATAGTATTTTTGCATATAAAGCGCCTGCTACTCCAGTTAGCTCAGTGATAGTTATAACACTGGCTACTGAGCTACTATGTAGTAGAAAAATAACCTCGTTACTATAAGGTGGTAGTGATCTTCTTAAAGAATTAGGGTATCACTATTCTGAAATAACTAGTAAATGTCGACATCCCAAAAAGCTTTAGCAGCATCCAATTCTTTTTGTTCATGTTGTCCAAAGCTCCACGTAGTATTTCTGTAGTATAGGCGGCGGTATTTAAAGAGTAGGCTAATAAACCACACAGGTAGGCTTCCTTGAAAAAGTTCCAAAAAATTGATTCCCTTATGACCTCAAATTGACCCGTTCCGTAGTATATTAGAAAATATTTGTAATAACAAGGGTGTCGATCGAAAAAAAAGAAAGTAAATCCCAAAACTAGTTCATTTAAAACTTTTACCTTGAATGTCTTACTAGTGCACAAGGTAATGCTATAAAAAACAAATATCAATGATAGGCTAATCAAATGAATAGTTACCCATCCTTCTAGGAAGAGGGGATGTTTTCTATAATTATACTAAAATTCATATTTTATTGGGCAACTTTATATTTTCGTTCAAACCACTTTAGCACTATCATTGACAATCAGTAATGATAATATATATGGCTGCTGATGTCATTAAAAAGGAAAATGGTTTTTTAGTAATACTACCAGCAATATTTGATTTGCGGATAAGATCTTCTGCCGATTATAGAAATTAAAGCAGTTGATTTTATTAATACTAACCAGTTATTTACATAACCTGCCATAGCATGGCGTACCATTAAAGGGAAAAACACGAAAGAAAACCTGCCAGCTATTCATTCCGAAAGCATGACCGGCTTCAATTTGTCCTTTTCTATAGCTAAAATAGCCCCACGAAAAGTTTTCTGCCATATAAGCACCATATATAAAAACCAATAGTTAAACACCAGATATAAAAGGTTCAATAATAATATAATCGATACCAATTTTTTCAGTAAATGAGTTTAACAATATCTGGCTGCCATAAAATACTAATAATATCATTACTAAGTCAGGCACTCCTCTAACCAAGGTTGTATAAATTCCACCAATACGCCTAGCTATCAAACTTTTAGAAAGCTTAGCTAAAGCAGCTATTATGCCCAGAAAACTGGCAGTGAAAAGTGATAACAAAAGATACTTCTATAGTAATCCTAGTACCACTTAACACTAGCGGAAGGTAATCTAAATATTCAGACAAAATAAAATATATGGTTAACTATGTTTAGTATTTAGGTGAAATATCTACGCCTGGCAGCCATTTTTCAGAAATCTCTTTAAAAGTGCCATTTTCGTTAAGCATATCAATACCTTTATTAATCAAATCTTTTAAATCCTGATCTTCTTTTCTAAGACCTGCGCCTACACCATAACCAAACCATCTAGTATCAACATATTCTGGTCCTAATTTGGTATAGTCTTTTCCTTGTTCTATCTAAGAAAGATCCGTAATTATTAATAGTATCATTAAAAACTAAATCAACCCTACCAGCTACTAAATCTAGAAAGGCTTCTTCAATAGAAACGTAGGTATTGATCTTGTTTTGTTTGTAATTGTCATTAATAAAATTTTCTGAGATGGTAGCTTTTTGGACACCTATAGTCTTTCCAGCTAAAGTTGCGGGCTCAGTATTGGGAAAAGCTCCTTTTTTTTGCTACAAAACTGTTACCAGCTTTATAGTAAGATTTAGAAAAATCAATAGTTTTTTTTTCCTTTCATCAGTAATACTCATAGCCATGATAGTATCATATTTTTAGCCATTAAACCAGGTATGATACCGTCCCAATCTTGAGTTACGAAAACACAATCTACTTTTAAGGCTTCACAAAGTGCATTAGCATAATCTATTTCTAGGCCTACTAAATTACCATCTTTATCTGTAAAGTTAAAAGGAGG
>JAGTTF010001479.1:8462-20404 GCA_019095985.1 Streblospio benedicti | reverse complement strand
TTTTTTATTATTGTATCAAAATCATTTGGGTCTTCTTTGTTTGGCACAATCACCCCTCTTCACTGCCATCTTCTTTCGTTTTAGTCTCCTGAATCTTTTCAAATTTGAATGTATTTGCGATTTTTTCGCCTCAACAGCACCATTGTATAAAAGAGGGTGTTTTCTGATCTTCTGCAGATTCTTTATACAGCTTAGAACAACTTCTAAAGCTTAGAAAAACTTCTTTCCAGTTAGGCCATTCTTCAGAAACAAAGTTGAAAGGCTCTGGTTGTTTCCACGCTATATTTGACATTTTCTTGGTTACTTTTCTTTACAGTTTCATAAGTTGTTACTCACATTCAATATGGCGCCGTTTTTTTCTTTTTTTAGGGTCTGTGACACACTTCTGACACCATGTTTCGTGTTCTTTATTCAATGTTCAATCATCAACTGACTAATACAATACAGGGAACAGTACTATGTACATTACAGTATGCTATTACATTAATACATTGGAGGTTGGTCACTTTATACTCTGCGACTATTATGCGACTATTATGACAATTTTTGTTTCCAACTGAAATTCTAGGACCGACTTAAGAGGAATCAATCAGAAATGTGAAAATGCAGACACCGTTTAGGGGTTGTACACAGTGGCTCCAAATAATTCACCCACTTTTTGCTAGTTCCCTGTATGAGGACATAATGATAAAAATAAATTTATTTTGCCTCCAACTTATCTAGGACCCTTGGAAAAGGAATCCATCAGAAATATGAAAGGCAGACACATTTTAGGGTTGTATACAGTGGCTCAAAAATTCACCCACTTTTTGATAGTGTTTGCATGAGGGGGCATAATGTTCAAAAATAAATATATTTTGTTTCAAACTGAATGTCTAGACCTACTTGTGGTATTCTGTTAACCAATGCTCCCTGAGCACTATGGATTACCGACTGGTCCCCTGACACAGCAAGTGTTAATAAAGGCAGATCAAACATGGCCGACTTGAGCATAAGAGTGTTGTCACTTGAGTAGAAAATCCAACAATATCATAGCGGCCAAGGGCAATCTGTAGATCTCACATTGGGGCGAGGACAAAACATGGATGATGAAAAAGGATCAAGAGGAATCAAGCCATTTGATTGTCTCATTGAGCCAGCAACTTTGGGTAAAAAAGATGGAAAAGGTGGGTGACAGCATTCAACTTCTATGCTGATGGCAAAGGGAGGCTCATCATAGACAACACAGTAACCACAGAAGCTCATGTCAGTGCCCAAAAAAAGTTGTCAAAAGAAGACGGAGAGCTCAGCTGTTACAGTGGGTACAAGATATATTTGAAACTCTCTCTTTACAAAGGTGCAGATGATGACTATGATGCCTGTGTGAATGCCCTCAACTCATACTTTGTGCCCAAAGTGAATACCACATATACGCGTCAGTTGTTCCACCATGCTGAGCTTGAGACAGGAGAGACGATACTGCAGTTTTCTACACAAAATGAGAGGGCTGGCAGTTGACTGTAATTTTGGTGCGGATATTAACAACCACATTAGAGATGCGATCCTGTGGAAGTGCAAAGCCCGTACATGAAAAGACGTTTCGAGCTACAGTTGCAAAGAAGGAGATGCGCACGCTGACACGCACGCTGGAAGCCGCTGAACAATGCGAGCGAATTGATAGCCAAATGAAGCCAGAAGACAGGTTGTGAATAAAGTGTCACTAGCACATAGCAAGACGAGTCAGAAAGGTGGCAACAAGTTTGAGAAGAGCACTCAGTTCGGCCAAATCAGAGAGACAATCCACCTAAAGGAGTGTGCTATCGCTGTGGAGAAAAAGGGACACCCCGGGCAGGACCGAAATGCCCAGCGAGAGGAAGGAGTGCCTAAAATATGCCACAAGCCGGATCATTTCTCCAAGATGTGTTGAACCAAAGCGTAAACTGTGTCCAAGAGGCTGAATCAGGAGTCCAAGATGATTACTGAACAGTAACAATACAGGCAAAATTTCTGTGTCTGTAGGTGATGTGCCACTTTAATGTACTGATTGATTCACCGGGGCTAGTACTAATGTAATCGATGCTAAGACATGGTCTGATTTGAAAGAGAAACATGTGAAGTGTCTGTTTAGTACGCCAAAGTGCGACAAAAAAGCTGTATGCGTATGGTCAAAGCGAGCCCTTGGAGACTCGAGGTACATTTCGGTGTGTGTAGTCAGTGTAAATGGTCGTTCGTGTGAGGTTAACTTTGTAGTGATAGCAGGGACAGGTGTGCCGATCTTGGGTCTAGAGACAGCAAGAGAGCTAGGTGTTCTGAAAATAGATGTGAATGCTGTAAAGGTAGGTGTGAATCTGAAACAGAGTGTCATGGGTTGAGTGAAAACTGCAAAGTGAGTTCAAAGATGTGTTGACAGGTGTTGGTAAACTATGAGGTAAGCAAATACAGCTGAAAACCCCGATTCGTCCGTCCAACCTGTAGCACAACCCATGAGGCGTACAAATCGTTCGGGTTACGAAAGGTTGAGTTAAAACTCGATGAACTGATGTCTTCAGATATCATAGAACCTGTCGAAGAACCATCTGAGTGGGTTAGTCCGATTGTTATCGTTCGAAAAGAGAAACAAAAATGACATTAAATATGTGTATCGATATGCGGCGTGTGAGCGAGAAGCAATCCTGCGTGGCGTCACCCTATTCGACAATTGATGAGATGTTGCAAGACATGAATGGTAGCAAGGTGTTCTCAAAATTGATTTGAAATGGGGTTATCACCAACTTGAGCTCCATCCGGACTCAAGGCACTGACAACGTTCGTGACTCACGCTAGAATGTTTCACTTTAAACGTCTGGTGTTTGGAATCAACACTGCTTCCGAAATCTTTCAAAAGGAGAATAGAAAGGTGGTGCAAAAGTGATACCTGGTGTAGCGAACAAATCAGATGATGTCATTGTACATACACAAACTGTGAGTGAACACTACGACAGCCTGCGCAAGTTGTTTGATTAGTTGAGGCAGGCAGGGCTTAACTGGCAAAAAGTGTGAACTGTTCAAGCCAGAGCTTGTGTTCGATTCTCATCTTCTCTCGGATAGAGGTATTGACCCGTGGTCTGAGAAAGTCAAAGCTGTCAATGAGGCGCACGAGCCTGAGAATGTTAGCGGGACGCCGAAGTTTCCTAGGCTTAGTGAATTTCTTCTGTCGTTTAATTCGAACCTGGCCCACGACGGCCGAGCCGCTGCGTAAATTGACCCGAAGGAGGAAGGCTTTGAGTTTGGCCCAGAGCAGAAAGAGGAGTTTAAAGCTAAAAACGATGTCTAGTTGAAGCTGAGATTCTAGGTTTCTTTGATGTGAACACGAAAAACCCAGGTGATAGCCGATGCAAGCCCATATGGCTTGGGAGCTGTGTTAGTCCAGATACAGAATAACGAACCACGAGTTATCACGCATGCGAGCCGAAGCTTGACTCCAGTAGAGAGACGCCGCAGACAGAACGTGAAGCCCCTCGCCCTAGTGTGGGCATGTGAAAGTTTCATGCATATGTTTATGGCCTTGATTTCAACCTTGTCACTGACCATAAACCTCTACAGGCGATTTACTCTCAAGTCAAAACCGCCGGCGAGAATAGAGCGATGGTGTTACGCTTTGCCGCCCCTATAGGTTCCGTGGTCGTTCATGTAGCAGGTACCAAAAATGATAGCCGATCCGGGCTCTCGCTTGGTGAAACCAGACACAACCGATGAGACGCCAGTAGATAGGCTAGGGGAGGAAGCTGAATCATATGTGAGATTTGTTGCAACTGAGGCAACACCGAAAGCTGTAACCACTCGTCAGGTGGAAGAAGCATCATCCGATGATCCTGAACTGGCACAGATCAGGAAGTGTATCGAGATGTGTGATTGGGCCAGTAGTTCCAACACCGGCTATCTAGCAGTAAAAAGATGAGCTGTGTACTATTGGTAAACTCGTGATGCGCGGTCCCAAGATGGTGATTCCAAAGCTCATTACGCCGAAGCGTGATCGCTGTGGCTCATGAGGGTCACATGGGAATAAACCGGACCAAAGTGTGGTGGCCTGGCCTCGACAAAGATGTAGAACGCTATATTAGGGCATGTAAGGGATGTCAACTGGTTACCCAACCTACCCCACCCGAACCAGTTTGCTCAACAGAGTTGCCGCCAGGCAAATGGCAAGATTTAGCAGTTGACCTGCTGGGGCCGATGCCAACGGGCGAGTCGTTATTGGTCGTTGTGGACTACTATGGCGCTACTATGAGGTGGAGATAACACAATCAGTAACCACCAAACGGATCATTGAATTGCTTTGACAAGATGTTTGCTGTTCATGGCTTGCCATATTCGATTAAGTCTGATAATGGGCCACAGTTTGGCACTGAGTTTAATGCATACCTAGCCGAAAATAACATTGTTCACCATTCCGTGACACCGTTGTGGGCCCAAGCAAACGGTGAAGTTGAGCGACAAAATCGGTCAATGCTGAAGTGCATGAAGATTGCACAGGCAATGGGAAAGAACTGGCGACTCGAACTAGTTAAGTACTTACGCTTCCTACCATACGACCCCCATAACACCACTGGTAAACCCCTGCGGAACTCTTGTTCTCTAGGTCTATCCGAACAAAACTCCCGAGGTTAGGGGAACAGGTGGTGAATGATGGCGATATGCGTGATCGTGATGCTGGCGTAAGATGAAGTCTAAGATCTATGCAGATGTGAAGCGTGGAGCTAAACCTTGCGACATCCGTGCTGGTGAAACTGTCCTGGTGAAACAACCCAAACGCAATAAGCTTACATCTGATTTCAAACCAGAGCCATTTAAGGTTGTTGAGAGAAAGGGGAATAGTGTTGTGATTGAATCTCCAGAACAGGTCAGATACCGTCGGAATGTAACAGAGGTTAAGAAATTTGTTGAGCCAACTGCTGTCAATGCTGATGTGAAGCCCGCCAATGTTAGCGCTGATGTTAATGATACTCCACCAGTAGAGGGAGGCATTGAACCAACACTGCCCACGCCATCCAGTAGTGTAGAGACATGTAAACCCGTTGAGAGACCGACGAGAGCTCGAAAGGCTCCAGAACGCTATGGTGACTGGGTTTCACTTGTGTTGTAGGTAATTAACTTGTAGAGATGAAGTCCTAATTTAGGGACTCTGCATTTAGTTTGTTCGTGATATTCATTTAAGGTGTTAAGACAGTTTATTGTTCATAAGTCATTTATTTCTGGTCCTGTTAGGGAATATACGTCAACTGAGTGCATATATGTCAAAACCGTTTACTTGTCATCTAAGAAGGGGAGGGATGTGGTATTCTGTTAACCGATGCTCCCTGAGCACTATGGATTACTGACTGGTCCCCTGACACAGGAAGTGTTAATAAAAGGCAGATCAAACATGGCCGACTTGAGCATATGAGTGTTGTTGTCACTTGAGTAGAAAATCCAACAATATCATAGCGGCCGAGTGGCTCCAAAAACATTCACCCACTTTTGATAGTGTTTGCATGAGGGCATAATGTTCAAAAATAAATATAATTTTGTTTCCAACTGAATGTCTAGGACCTACTGAAGAAGAATCAATCAGAAATTTGAAATGCAGACATGGTTTAGTGATTGTAAACAGTGGCTCCAAAAATTCACCCACTTTTTTGATATTGTTTGTATGAGGGCATAATGTTCAAAAAATAAATTTCTTTTCGTTTCAAACTAGATGTCTAGGACCTACTGAAGAAGAGGAGAATCAATCAGAAATGCGAAAGGCAGACACCATTCAGGGTTTGTATAGAGTGGCTCAAAAATAATCACCCACTTTTTGCTAGTGCCTGTATGAGGACCTTATGGTCAAAAAATAAATATTTTTTGTTTCCAACTGAATGTCTAGGACCTACTGAAGAAGAATCAATCAGAAATTTGAAAATGCAGACATGGTTTAGTGATTGTATACAGTGGCTCCAAAAAATTCACCCACTTTTGATATTGTTTGTATGAGGGCATAATGTTCAAAAAAATAAATTTCTTTTGTTTCAAACTAGATGTCTAGGACCTACTGAAGAAGAGGAGAATCAATCAGAAATGTGAAAGGCAGACACCATTCAGGGTTTGTATAGAGTGGCTCAAAATAATCACTCACTTTTTTGCTAGTGCCTGTATGAGGACCTTATGGTCAAAAATAAATATTTTTTTGTTTCCAACTGAATGTCTAAGACCTACTGAAGAAGAATCAATCCGAAATGTGAAATGCAGACACCGTTTAGCCATTGTATACAGTTGCTCCAAAAAATTTCACCCACTTTTTGATATTGTTTGTATGAGGACATAATGTTAAAAATAAATATCTTTTTGTTTCAAACTGAATGTCTAGGACCTACTGAAGAACAATCAATCAGAAGTGTGAAAGGCAGACACCATTTAGGGTTTTGTATAGAGTGGTTCCAAAAAAAATTCACCCACTTTTTGGTAATGCTTGTATGAGGTCATAATGATCAAAAAAAATATTCTTTTTTGCTTCCAGGTGAATGTCAAGGACACTCTAAAGACGAATGCATAAGAAATGTGAAAGGCAGACACCTTTTTGGGGTTTGTTTACAGTGGCTCTCAAAATTCACCCTCTTTTTTGGAGTTGTTTGTATGAAGGCATAATGATCACAAATTAATATCTTTTTTGTTTCCTACTGAATATTAAGGACCCTCTCAACAGGAATCCATCAGAAATATGAAAGGTGGTCGCCGTTTAGGGGTTGAATGTAGTGGCTACAAAAAAGATTCACTCATTTTTTGTTAGTTGTTGTATGAGGACATAATATCCTAATGTAATAATCATAATTATAACAATAATTATTTATTTGTTTCAAACTGAATGTCTAGGACCCTCTTTGGGAATCCATCATGCGTGTGAAAGCAGACACCGTTTAGGGTGGTTTTCAGTGGCTTAAAAATACCTTTTCTGTCAGTGGCTGAATGAGAACATTATGGTAGAATGTAAATAATTTTCCACTTCCCACTTATTGTCTAGGACACTCTGAAGAGAAATACATTAAATGTGTGGAAGGCCTTTATTAGAAGAAAATACTAGTTTCTCTTAATCAACCAATTTTAAAAAGCAAGATACATGTGGTCGTTATCATAGAAACAGATATTACATATACATTTTACATGTGTATATGTGATACGGATATCAGTACACACACATTTAATACAGCTGGTCTGAGTTCTGCTGTGACTAAACTATAACTACCCTATGACTCTTCTATGACCCTAGTGAGTATCTCGCTATATACTATCATTCACTCTATTATGTAATAAAAAAGTATGTAGCAAAATTATACATAGAAGATATTATTTATGGCTTATTAATTCTTCCACTAATAGAGTACCCAGCCCGGCCAGAAAAAAAAAGTAATTAATTGGGTGAAATAATTGGGCGATTTTTCTGCAGACATGTCTGCAGACAGTATTGACTCGAATATTGGCTTCCGCATCAACCTGTGATTAGTTAGCCATTAGAAGCAATTGACTTTTTTACTGACATGGGTTTTGGCTGGCCATTTATTGTTTCAAGGAATCTGTATGTAATAGTAAGACAAAAGAAACCATACCAACCGGTATTAACAATAATTCAGATGTAGGCAATTGATAAAAACTCTATGTCTATGTTATGATTTTCATATTATTTTGTAAACATTACTTTGGGATATAAATTTTCTCGCAATTTGACTCTGTATTCTGTGCAAAATGGTTATATTTCCTCCAGTGAAAAATTTAATTTGATTGATAAAGATTTCATTGCATTGGTTTTCACAATCTGATTAAATTCATAGCCGCAAAAGGTTTAAGCCATATACCAGTAATGCGTATATTATAACAATATGGGCTCAATCAAAGTAATTCATCATTTGATAAAAAATAAAACCAGGACTGATTAAAGTAAATAATGATTACTAAACTAAAATATCAATAGTATTGACATACATTCATTTCACAACTTCCAAATGGATGTTATACATGAAAATGCTCATTATTTTCTGGCATTTTAATCAAAGTTTAAATTTATGTTAAGCGTGTCTGAATCATGACAAGACTGCTTGATGAAGCTTGACAACTCTTAATGTTACAAATGCAGCAAGTACATTATTCTAAAGATCAGCATAGTTATTCACTCAGAAATTTCCATACATTTCTCAAATTATTATGTAAAACATTTTAAAACAATCAGATTTAGAGTTTGGCCATTAAGAAATAATTATGCCTTGGACCATGATACCCTAAGGGTTGTGTGCATACTAATTAAAATGAGAAAAATTAGCATAAAAAGAACCACTCACATCTTACAAAATTGATTGATACAGAAACTTTGTATTACGCTTTTAACAATGAAATAAATTAAATAGAGGTGACAATAGCATACATGTAGATTCATAGAAAGTTTGCTAGCCATGATGCTAATAATGTCAGCGGCCTTGAAACAGTGTTTGAATGTATAGATCAGGGTTCGGTAATTGTATACATGCGCTTTTCTATGATAATATGTGGACCACTTTTAGTAGGATTGAAATGATGAAGTTCAAAATGGCTAGTGTGGTAATATTCCCAACTAAATTATAAGATAATATAAGATAGCCGCTGCCATAGTGTTCCACCAAAGGGAAATACCAAAATTGATGTTAAATACAAAATACTGGAAGAACACAATAAGCAAACATGTATGTAAGTTACTCTATAGACGATTCAAGATACCCATACATATACATCAGTATAAAGTCCTTGATATATGCAATTACGGTATGCATCTCTATAGCTCGATAATAAAATGTAACATTATGTATAGTTATGTGAGATGGCTAGCCAAGTTACTGTTTCTTTTCTTGATGATGAACATGTGTATATCTAAATGATATGTTAATTTAAAATTATTATTTAAAATACATCGTTATTACATTAGATCATTCGTACAATGCCAAATTAGGTGTTTGAAAACATACAGCGTCAGTCTTTGCAGATATCAAAGATAATGTTGTTATTTAGTTTTTAATGTAAAAATGACTAAGTTATTAGGAGTCGGTGTAGAAAAATGGGGGGTACATGTTAATGTTATGATATATTTATCCCTATCACTGATCTTTTCATGTAACACACGTAAAATTAGTGTACATTTAGGTACTGTAGCAAAACTCGTAAAGTAGGCCTCCAGTGCTCGACTCATTGTAGCATGATCGCAGAGTATAAAAGCCCCTTCTATAAGTTGCACTGGAGTAGGTTAGTTCTCTGTGGCTACACACACCTTGATAGGCTCTTGTCGTTGTTATTATTATGGCCACTGTAGGATTAGGGAACAGTACTCTCTTGTACTGGTTATGAGCCAAATATCGGCAGTTCTCTCTTAGATGCTGGATTGGCAGCAAGTAGGGTTGTCGACCTATTCTTTGGAATAGGCCCTCATTCACTTGTCACTCAAGGTTGGCCGGTGGCCTTCCTTCCTCTCGAGGTCTAACCCGCGTGGCTGTGTGTAGGGGATGCCCAAAGCACATGTGTGTCAGCACTGGTGCGAAGTCCTCCCCGTATGGAGGCCTCTCATGAAACCCAGGGTAACACCCGTCTTGGCAGTAGGTAACCTAGGAACCTAGGCCGGGCGTATGTGGAGAGCTTAGTACACAACGAGGAGTCAGATAGAGGACCGCCAAGACCTCCCTGGGGTTCGCGTAGCCCGCGAACGCCACCCCAGGGCCGGCGCAGTCAAGAAGTAGGCGGTGATCGGACAAGACCGACAATAGTGTATATTGTCACTTTCATCACAGTACTATGAAATGATAAATTGAGGTAGCATAATCAAAAGATATGTTCTAATTGTAATTAAATTTGAAGATCATGTGCAATCCAACATGGCAACGGCGCGAATAGCGACGGCCAGTGGGCTCTAAAATTACAGCTTACGTGCGAACAGTGACAGTTAACTGGATATAGATGTGACATTTAAAATGATAAAGATGTCTGGAATTTGGAAACTTGTGTATTTTATTCTGATGTGTGGACTAATAGTGCTCACTGAACATCTGAATGCTTCTAACAGTGATAGATCTAGATCTAGGGCAGAATCCAGTACTAGTACACGATGCTATACTGCAGACGAGCTGCTGTTGTTAAGACGCAAAGGATTTGCATTAAATGTAAACACAGTCCTGACGATCAGGTTACTAGGTCTGCACAAGAAAAAACGGAAAAGAAAGAGGGGTAGCAGAGGTGGTAAAGAACTTAGCCGGTCAGTGAATATGGATAGATCTAACAACTTAATGGTGAAATGCGTAAATTTACCTGAAATTTAACCTGTTCAGAATACTCGTCAAACTCGGCGTGTAACACACTCAATAAACTTTGGTTGTAGTCAATGTACAGTCTTTAAAATGTAGAGAAATACTGTTGATGAATATAGTTCGTGAAATAGACCTTACTTTCTTAGTTGTCACAGAGACGTGGTTATGTGAACAGTATAAAGTATGGTTAGAAGGGAAGTGAATACAAATCTGATGGATTTGCATTCTACGGCAAAGACCGAGATAACCGTCGAGGAGGAGGAATTGGAATGGTAGTACATCGTTCTTGGGCTTGCAAAGAATTAATACACGAACTACAGACAATGCATTATGAATATAGTGTATGGAGACTATCTAAAGGAGGTGTAGTTTTAGACATTTTAGCAATCTACAAAGCACCATATTCTGTTAAAAAACTGCTTAACGGTGAATCAGTTTACAACAGAATTTCTGACCCTCTTAGAAAATGTGGTAACAGATTGCAAAAACTTGATTGTGTGTGGAGACTTTAATATTCATATAGATGTTTGTGAAGATGTGGATGCCCAGCAGTTTCTGGAAACAATGGAGGTCATGGGTTTAATAAAAATCTAACAGAGTACACACACAGAAGCCGCCATATCTTAGATCATATCTATGCGTTTCAGGAATGTAAATGAAGTTTTATAGACGTTTTGGTACGGGATTTTATCTCTGATCATCGATTAATTGTTGGAAAATTGGCCAAAGTGAAGAATGAAATTCAAATAAAAGCATTCACTTATAGAAATATCAAGTCTATTGACATTCAACAGTTTAGAAATGAAATTAGCTTTGGTGATTTTGAGTCAATTGATAACCCACAAGAATTAGTTGATATGTATGAATCAACAATGAGTAGAGTACTTGACAAATTGGCTCCAGAAAAAAAAAAACAGTAACTATTAATAAGCCTCAACTCTGGTTTAATGATAACATTAAAAACAAAAAGACAAATAAATAGGAAATATGAACGAATTTGGAAGAGACTCCTGACCCCTGATTCATGGAATACATATAAGATTGAAAGAATGAATTAAACAGATTGCTATTTGCAGCAAAAAAACAAGAGATTTCTGATAAAGTGATAAGTGTGAAAAAAGATCCAAAAAGTTATTTGCACTTATTAACAAATTAACTGGTGATAATAAAATAAATACCATGCCAGAAAACAAAAGCGATGAAGACTTAGCAGAAGAGTTTGCAGATTACTTTATAGAAAAATAACAAATATAAGGCATGCTCTTGGGGACAAATTACTTTATAAACCAGATGGAAGGGTAGATGGTGAATTGATCCACTTTAAACCTTTGACGGAGGCTGATGTCAAGAAAATAATTGATAATATGCAATCAAATTCATGTGAGTTAGGATCCAGTACCAACAGCAATATTAAAAAACATTTGTGATGATACGAAAGTGCTGAGTCAGATTAGACTCATAGGCACCGCCGGAAGTCTCACACTTCCGGCCCGCCTACCCCCCACCACACACACACCGGTGTAATACGAAGTCTGCCATTAGACCTCAACCCGCTCTTGCTAGTCTACTGAGCTAGACGAGCACGGGATATATAAACTGTAACTCAATGTAACAAGTCAGTCAATAAACAGGATACAAACTGCTCACTGGTTC
>JAGTTF010001471.1:0-15489 GCA_019095985.1 Streblospio benedicti | reverse complement strand
TATCTGTTCACTGACGTCCAGACGCTTGTCCTTTCTCATGTATCACTTTACTAACCATTAAGTATTAAGCCAATTGCAACTAGTAGCATAAAGTGGTAAAGATATAAGATGTATTGTTATATGTTTTACAAGTATAAAATCTCACACACCAAACAGCGACTGAAAGTAACGCAACTTGTTCTATTAGTCTGTATTGTCCATTGCAATAATCAAAACATGTTTGAAAACTGATGGAAATTTCATAGTCTAAACAGTGATAAATCGTATTTTAGCTAGTCGGGGGCAATTCTGTAAAGTGGTATTGAAAGGCATTGAAAGGCCGTGGAGTCGAACTCAAGGTCTCCTGCTAACACCAGACCAGTCATTATGTGTAGGACAGGCGCTCTTGACCGCTGAGCTAACCTTTCTTACGCCTTATAGACTTGTTCACACTTAGCCAGTGTCAGTATCGCACAAAGCCTTGTTCCCGCCTTTGATACTATCTATGGCACACCCAGGCTCCATTACCATGCCCTGTGTCACTGTGTTTACACACACATATATATTGTACGTATTTATCTGTTCTATGGCATATTTCATATGCTGAACTAAAATCTTCTCATTCTTATTATTCTCAAAGCAGACTTAGGAAGATGAGAAGTGTATGTTTTCTGTATAATTACTGAAAAAATCACATAGGTTTTTAAAATGCAAGTGCACTATCTGTAGAACAAACCTAACAGTGACGGAGCGTAACATGCCATTGAGCTTACACTTAACATTTTTACCTGATTTAGAAAACCACAATACACGTATTAGGCATACAATGATACTTTTGAATTTGTGAGGAAAAATATCTCTTCAATGGCAAATATTTGGCAGTGCATGTAAGTCATTTTCAAACTTTGAAGGTTTGTTTAATGCACTATTTTGAATATTTACATTTTATATGCATAACAAGCCAAACTAGAAGGGTACTCATTGGAGGACAACTCGTCCCAGCACTTTTGAGCATCAATTGGCAATTTAAACTGTCATATAATGATTGTTATCCTTGAATTTCCAATCATGGCGCATGCCACCCCAGAATTGTGCCATTGCTTTATCGATGGATGTTAACAGAACTAGGTGATGTGCCTCTAGTTTTGCTGGGTGAGCCATGAATGCCAGACAAATATACCTAATCTATTAACTAGAGCAGTTTGAATACCCCGCCATGGCTGAAAGACCAGCTGTAAAGACCCCCAAAACATGCGCAAGCTTCAAATCCTCTTCCGTATTCAATGGTAATCATTTAACCTACATATATGATTGACGAATATGATATATGATAGCTCTCCCGCTATCAAATGCTCCACACATATCCAAATAAGGAGTGTTTGATTATATGTGGAGCGTTTGATGGCGGGAGAGTGGAGGAATGCATATTTAAAGGATAATCCATATGCTGTATAACACCAAGTTTGAGAAGTAATTTATAAATGCGTATTCTATTACGAAAAGGGATGGACTGTTTTATATTTTTAGTATTATTGTATTTCAAGATAATGTCATTACTTATAGCAAAGATGTAATAATGCAAGTGTATGGATTTTTTAATATATAAGATTATACTTATGGTTCTTGGTTTGAAAGTCAAAATGAGATCAAATTATTATGAAAGCACCAAAATTGAATTCCTTACACCCAAAAACCTTAAAATTGAGGTACTATACACGCTTGTAAGTCAAATACACAAAAAAGTTAGATTTTGATAATAGCATTGGCGGCCATTTTGGATTTTCTAACGTGGAGGGAGTTCCCCAATGTTGAATTTGGTCGGAACTCTAGAGGACCATATACAAAGTTTCTGTGCAAAAATCTGTTTATTATGTAAAAATGTCCGGATCCATCGAAATTGTTAATGTCATATTGCTGTGTTTGAATGTTTTATGTATCTGAACAGTAAAAAAATATTGGCGTATATGTCCAGTCTAAAGAAACACTGGAAAATGAAATGGTTAGGGATGATTATATTTTTTATTTTTAATTGAATTTATTTATCGTCAATTACACACATTAAAAATACGAGGTGTTCTTGACATTAAATACAAACATCAAGCACATATGCTCACGAAATGATATGCATTATAATGATTGTTAATGAGGTGAAAGGTTTTTTTTGTCCTGAATTCATACAAATCTTTGAGTATTGTTGATAAAGTCAAAAATATGTTTAAAAATAATGTTGTCAATTTCCTTATTTTTTGTTCCATTTACTAATATATTAATGAAGGATTTGATATTTCTATTGTTATGATAATTTTCTATATGGGTTTGAACAGCCATTGGTATCTCTCTGCTAAGACCATCAAGCAATTCCTGTCTTTGAGCTTTGTCTTTGTGTCCTCTTTAGCCAAATGGCATAGGTCACACATATCATAATCAATAAAATTATATTTCTTTTTTGTGGCCATTATTCCTGAGTGCAACTACGTGTGATGTATATAAGTATCACAATAGTTTTTAATCAAGGATAACACACAGTTCACACACTAAGCTTTCAATGGCATCCGCCATCTTGATCACAGTGGTTGACGTCATTCGTCGTCACTGGGACCTCGGGAGATTCCGGGGGTTGTGCCCCCTCCCCTCGGGGGTGAGGACATTGTACCAGATGGAAGGAAGCTGGTACCTGCCCCCATCTCTATTTAGTGAGGGCTTGAGTTTCCTGATATTAATGGCCTCCTTCACGCCACGTTCAAAATATTTAGGTTCTACACATAAAATGTTGGTCCCTTCGAGCGAGACACTGTGTCCTTTACTGTCTGTGTGCAGGTGGCGAGACACCTCTGATCCAGCTGAACTGGGTCTGCGTTGTTCTAGGAACCCGCTTTTTTAATGCACGTTCAGTCTCTCCCACGTATGAGGCCTCACAATCCTGGCACTTAATCTGGTAGACAGGTCCAATTACACGTTCTTTCTCCAGGGGGGTCCTGGGTCTCACCAGTAGCTGTCTAAGAGTGTTCACAGGTTTAAAGAACACCTGCACACTGTATTGGTGCATCACCCGGGAATCTCCCGAGGTCCCAGTGATGAATGACGTCAACCACTGTGATCAAGATGGCGGATGCCATTGAAAGCTTAGTGTGTGAACTGTGTGTTATCCTTGATTAAAAACTATTGTGATACTTATATATGTTATATCCAGGATAAAATGAATTTCCATCAAAAGATACGTGTGTGATGTGGTGAGGTAGTGAGACAAGAACTCGCGGGTTTGGCAACATATTTTAATGGTAGTTGGTTTAATTCTACAATATTCTAGGTAAGGTGAGAGATGCCTCACAGTAAACAAAGTTAAGTTCATTTCTGAGTTATTTTAAACAAACAAGATGTATACATTAACTTCTACGCTTATTTGATCTACAGACTACTGTGATAATTGAGCTTATTCAGGCAGAGGGGAGAGGAGAGAAGCGGAGTGAGGGTGACTGGATAAGAGGGTGGAGAGGGTGGGAAAGAAATCACGTGTGTGCTCTGTGAAATCGGCTGAACGAGTGGGGAGAGAGGGCGAGGCTGGGCGGAAGTGAGGGGCCTGGATTTTACGCTGGCGCGGGCGGCCGGCGGGAAGAGAGGGCCCAGACGACCTTGGGAAGATGCAGGGCGCCGGATGTGACGGTGGCGGGGCCGAGGCGGCGCCAGGGGAAGAGACCTTGACCTGGGGTGACTTGGTGCGAGTGGATTGAGGTCAGACAGGCGGCGGCGGGCCGAGGTCATTGCCGGGTGTCGGCTTATCAGAAGAGTGACCTGGATCTGACCTAGGGGCAGTTGAGATGTGAAAAGTAAGACAGGGTCGGGTGGCCGTGACCTGAGGTTAGCGAGTGCACCAAGAATAATGCCAACAAATTGCACGTATGAATTTAAAACAAATTTAAACCACTAAGACCCATTCTCATTCTGCTATGGTTGATGGGTCCTGTTCCTTCGAAATCCAAAAAAAGAGGGTATGTGTAAATACTATAAATATCTTTTTAATTTTTTTCTTACATAGTGAAAGAGTAGTACTTTGTCGTATATCTAATTGAGTTTCGTTCCATCGTTTTATTGCAGAGGGTATAAATGATTTCAGGAAATAATTTTTTGTGTTCTAAATTGTGGTGATAATTTGGATATCTTATATCTTGGATATCTTATATCTTATATCTTATGATTATATACAGAATGGTGTACTGAATGTTGACATCTCTTTGATGAAATTGAATAGGTGGTAGGTAAACTTAAGACACGTAAGGCAACTGGTTGGGACAAGATACCAAATGAAGTTCTTAAAAATACAAAGGTGCATATGTTATTGTATTACTAGTTTAACACTTGTTTTAAATACAATATTATGCCCTCAATGTGGGGGTAAAGCAATTATCAAACCAATACCTAAAGGTGCAGATAAAGACCCACACTTACCATTGAGCTATAGAGGAATAAGTCTCATTTCATGTGTAGCAAAGGTATATACTGCTATATTAAACAATATAATTGTTGGATACTGTAATCAATTAGATATATTTGCAGAAGAGCAAAAATGGATTCCGACATAATTGGTCTTGTGAAGATCATATTTTCTTAGTGTTATGCACAAGGTAGTGTTAAGAATAGACTAAACAAAAACAAGGATACATTTTGCTAATGTTTTGTCGATCTAGAAAAGGCCGAATGATTTGATTGGATTAATATGGGATATGTTACTATACAAGTTATTCAAAAGTACAATATTGATGGGAAAAAATGTATTTTGCTTATTAAGTCTTTTTTGTCAAACACTTCATCTTGTGTTCAATTAACTAATGTTTTGCATTATAACATATTTTAATAGGTCAAATTATGAAACGTTTTCAATAGATTGGTCCAAATCCAAGATCACCAAGTGATCTTTTACGAATGATCAACGTTGGTCAGCTCTTGGTTTCTCTCTACATTAACATAATTAATGTAAGTGATTTACTAACTTCATAAATGCTATAAAAAATCCTTTGTTAATATTTAAGTACTTGTAATTACAGGACAAGTACACAGGCTGCGCAGGAACCTTAGTAGGGTCAAGATTAATCTATTACGGTACCATTCACTAAAAAAATCTAACATCCTCAAGTTTTCTGTAATCTGATGAAACATATTCAAAGGCAGTTTCAATGGCTTCTCTTTAT
Source organism: Streblospio benedicti (assembly GCA_019095985.1). Classification (NCBI taxonomy): domain Eukaryota; kingdom Metazoa; phylum Annelida; class Polychaeta; order Spionida; family Spionidae; genus Streblospio; species Streblospio benedicti. Next base: position 10,327 of record JAGTTF010001471.1, on the reverse strand, counting down.
GAATATAATCAGAGTAGACAAGCTAACTCCTACGATTGGGTGTCTAATAAATTAACTTTGGTCCAAAATGGTTTATCATCATTTTCTTAGTTCAAACTCGGATAACCATGGCATTTATCATCATATTAATTCCGTCCGTATATTTTTTGCATAATTAGTTAATAAAGTATTAATCAAAATAAAGCATAAAAGTAATCCCAATCTAGAATACAAATGCTTATATCAAAAAAACTAACTTATCATGGATTATTAGCAAATAAAATGTTTAAAGCTGCTCATTTCTTTTCGTAAACTCAAAAATGAACAAAATTCCTGAAATTGACCTACTAATGTAACCTTGAAGGAGAGGTCAAAGGTCAAATGTGATGTTTAATTTGGATTCCACATACACATGTTCCTATCTAAGGTCAATACAAGTTGTTACTCTAAAATTGTTATTAATCGAGATAAATGCAATTTTATGAAATTTTGACCACGATGACCTTTGTTTGACCTTGAAGGAGAGGTCGAAGGTCAAATCTGATGTTTTATTTGGATTCCACATACACATGTTCCTATCTATAGTCAATACAAGTTTTTACTCTAAATTTGTTATTAATCGAGATAAATGCAATTTCATGAAATTTTGACCCGATGAACCCTGTTTGACCCCAAAAAAATATCTTTCGCCATCAAATATTTTGGGCAAACGTCATTTTTCCTTAAGAGTAGTATCTAAGGTATAAAAAAAATATGTTTGCGAAAACTCCTACGGTGGGGTGGGGGGGGAGTAGCGGTATACGGAGCCCGCGGACTACTACATTCATAATATGATTAGTCAGATAGATATATCGTACTAAACAAGATATTACTTGTAATTCCATGAGAAAAAATAAGTAAAGTACAAAACAATGGATAATCATTTTAATACTATAATGCTAAACACACAGTAGGAATTTTTTAACCACATTACTCGAAATTCCTTTTCCACAATATATTAAACAGAACAAGATATTACTTGTAATTGAATGAGAAAACAATGAAATAAAATACAAACAATGTATAATAATCTATCGTGTGGGAACATGTCAATGTTAAGTCAACTAGGTTCTTTAATATTCCAAGAAGGCTGTTAATTTAATCATTATATCAGTTACCATATGGTTTGATCTCATTTACAACACGAGCTCGGGGATGTGGAATTTATGACAGTGCAAACGGGAAGCTAAACTAATTTAGTCCCAGCCCCAGAATTTTCTGGTGATTTATTCTGTTTTCATTCAGTTGCATTTAATATGGTTTGGGTTTCTGGTCAATTTGATCTGGTTTTATACTATGATTCGAGAGACCCTTGACTATTTTCAAGAGTGTGTTTTTCACGGACAGTCACTGTAGATATGAGTATCAAGTGTGGAAGTTGTTTGACGTGTACAAGTATTGGAAAGTGTAATAAAGAACAGAAACTGATGATACCATTCCATTATTTATTTTCCTATTAACATTTAGTTACAATCTAATGCAAAGAAACAGGACATCGGCCACATACATTCAACAAAAATCACACATTTGAATACATATCATTTTTACGTTAACCATATGTAAAATGTACACCACATGTTGATAGGTATAAGGTTATCTATAAAACAATTTCACCATATATTCTATTTTATAGATGTATACAAACTGTGAAGTAAACCAGTCTATAAAACTAGTACACATAAAATTTGAAACAAAAATGACACCCAGACTAAACGTACACTACAGCGTAGCGGCCGCGTACATTCTAATAAAAAAATGCCACAGTTGAATACATCCCAGATATTCCAGTTTTTGTATAGGTGTACAACAAATGTTCCTGTAGTTCCAGAAAGCTTGTTGGTTTACCATTTCATTAATTCATTTTCCTACTAACATGTAGTTCCAGAAAGCTTGTTGGTTTACCATTTCATTAATTCATTTTCCTACTAACATTTAACTACAATTTAATACATGAAAACATGATAACACAGCGCAGTGGCCACGCACATTCTAACGAAAAAAGCCAGCGTTGAATACATTCCAGATTTTCCAGCTTCTGTACAGATGCACACCAAATGTCTCTGCAGTTCACAAAACTTTCTTTTCATTTTTTTTTTGCAATTTCATTATTCTAGTAACATTTAACTTCAATCTAATGCATAAAAATCAGGACAGTGGCTACGTACATTCTAACGAAAATGCCACATAAGACGACATTCCAGTTATTTTGCAGAGAAGTACACCACATATTTCACCAGTTCGGGAAAAAAACACAATCGTACATTAAACTATCCAGGAACACTGACTCACAATTCCAGTCCGCTTTCGAAGATGCGGTCGTTCTCGTGTGTCAGTCAGGCAATCAAAGTCAATAATTAAGAAAATAGCACATAGCGGACAACCTTGAGACAAAACCAGTAGTTAGGCTCCTACCACCAGGAGCCTTGAAGCCCCCTGCAGACAGTCCCGCCGCCCCTCTGCTACTTGTGGCGTATCCCCCACGGCTGCTAGCAGTGTATCCACCCGAGAGTATGCATATGTTCTAGAGAAAGATTTCATAAACCAGAGGGTTTCAAAGGCTAAACAGTCGTTCTTTGCAGCTCAATCACTTGGGAGTTGCACTGTTCCACTTTCTCCAGTTGTAATGAGTAAGCTGTATTGGACTGTATGTGTTCCACCAATGTGTTATGGCCTTGAGGTGTTGCCATTGAAAACGTCCTCCATAGCTTGTCTTGAACAGACCCACTTTCGTATGGCAAAGCTGGTGCAAGGAGCTGCAAGTCAGACTGCAAATCCAGCAGCCATTTCCCCATTGGGATGGAAACTTATGGAATCTCATATTGATTATATTAAACTTATGTTTTTGTGGAGAATTTTACTTCTTCCGGTTGACTGCATTTACAAGATTATTGTCATTATGAGATTGTTTCACTATGTGTATAAAAATACCAATGCTTGTAATATTAGTCCTATTTTTGTAAATATATTTAAGAAATATAATCTATTGTTATTGCTGGACATATCTTTAAAAGGTTAAGATTTCATGAGGCTCTCCAGTTTCAAGGGAATAACCACTCAAGCAATTTCCACCTATGAATACTCTAGGTTTAATTCATCATGTATGATATATAAGAATCTAACACTATTTAAAAATTGTATTCAAGATTTATCCATGTGGGTCTGGTGGAAATCTGCACATAAGCATTGCAAGGAAGTTCATAAGATTAAATGTATGTTTCGGTTATTAATAGGGCAGAATTGTTTGAGAAGTAGTGTGTCATGTTTTGATAAAATATCACCATTGTGTATTAATTGTACTGATAGGCACATGGACTCTGTGGAGCATGTACTATTTCAGTGTACATATTTTGAAGATATTAGAAAACCTTTATGGGCGAAAATTTTGAGGTGCTGTTCAGTGACCTTACATACTGAAATCATTAACATGAACACTAATCAAAGAACGATCTTTTCCTCTCTGGTATGAGAACGTACGTACCTAAGTGGGATGATGTATATACATCAATTTTGAATTATTGCTATTCTATATATGTAGCAAGAAGGGAGATGGAAGATACCGGTATGATTCTACAGTGATTTGTTCTGTTTTTGTTCCATCCAAGACTCTCAATTTAATGTTGTAATTATGCATTTGAAATTGTATTATTATCATTTGTATTTTATGTTTGTGTAATGTATGTCATATATATCTTCTCAATGAAGGCAAAATAAAATACATATATATGCGAGTCTCACCATCCATGAGAATAAAGCAGCGGCCCCGCCCACTCTACATCCAATCACAATTCACTATGTATACACGCACGAAGTTATCCCCACAACACCTGGCAACAATAGAGGCAGGTCTTGTCGTTCTTCTGCTGCCTGCACAAATCGTCAATGCAGGCCTGGTGGAATCGGTGCTTACACGCGAGCACCCGCACCTTCGTGCCCAAACCCTCCAGGCAGATGGAGCACGTGGCTGCATCCTCCTCCTCCTCCTTCTTACTGCTAGCAGCCACCTCCAGCGTGTACTCGTAGGGGAGCTCCTGTAGGCGTTGGCTGGTATCATGGGCCACAGGGAGCAGCATCCAGCCCGGTCGCATGGGGTCCTCCATGGGGCCGAGGTCAGCAGCCGGCAGGACAACGGGGAGGCCGACCATGCCGTGCACGTGATAGTAGGGTTTGCCGTCCGCTGCGTGCTCCCTGAGGGGTGTGCTAGTGGAGACAGCATCGCACGGAGCATAGCGCTTGCTCCTCCTGGGCATGTTGCTGCTCCTGCTGCTGTGCGGTGGCCGCCCTGCCTTGCCTACCCGTGCTCCGATGCTGCCACAGCAGCAGCCCCTGGGGCGCTCTCAGCCTGACCTCGGTGCTGGGGAAGTTGCTCCCGGCCGGGAGGTTGATGGCTTACCAGGGCTGCCTCGTCTTGGGGTCGAGGTCCAGAAATTGCCAGTCGAGGGGGTAGCAGGCTTGGTGGGGGGTGAGCCGTCACGTGTGGACCTGCCTCTCCAAGTGGGACATGGCAACTGCAAAAGATTGACAGCTGTGAGTGTACATTTGTCATACAATGTGCATTCTATCATCGTCAGTTTCACAGCTTTACCGTTCATTGCGTCGCTTCAGCAGCTGAAGCGAAAACCTTGTGTTTCGTTCGTTTGTAACTATGTATGTATGTATGTTTGTCTCCGGACAAGCTAGAGCTTTTATGCTTCACCCTATTTTCTTCAAACTTTACACAACTATTTGGTATGACGCGACACCGAAGTGATTTGATTTTGGGCACTTTTCCAATTAAAGTGTGCTTTCCATAGTGCCATTTTGGGTCCATTTTCAACATTTTCTGCAATAGTTTTGTTGATCCTTGTGAGAAAGCACTCAAACTTTGCACAATGCTTACATGCCTAGTTGCCTACTGAACACTGTATTCAATTTTGGCACTTTGCCAATTAGAGTTTATCTTTCAGAGGGCCATTTTAATTATTTTTCTACTTTTTTCACTATAGTTTCAATACTGTTCGAAACATGACCATCGAATTGACATAGTGGTTCTATTGGAATAATAGTTCTCAGAGAGCACAGCATTACCATATTAATGTCGACTCATTACTTTAGCCATGTTTAGAAAGCGCCTGCAATCCAATGCCAATAACATAGATGTAGGATGAGTCACCCATCAAGTAAGACTTTTTTCTGCTTTGATTGCAAAGCAAACATCTTTATTGCCCATGGGTCAATGTTGCTCTAGCGACGCTGTGCTCTCTGAGCACTTTTGATCTAGTTCACACTGGGTACACAAGCCCCAAGTTCACTATCAACCCGTGGTCTGAACCTACGCAATCGCTCGGTTGCCAAAAATTCTTCAAAGTCATGCCGTGATTATTGCCGCTGAACATTTTGGCATTGGGACTTGGGATTTGTTTGATTTTGTAACCCACTTTCACAAATATTACTGGCTTCATAGCCCCGAGATCTGAAGATGGCAAATGGAAAGTAGCCTCTATTTAGCAATAATTCTTCTCGCCAATACTTCGGTTACGAAACCTGCTAGTCTCTTTGAAGTCTACTTCAAAGAAATATGCAGACCATTTTGTCAACAAGTTTGAAATTTTTAAACTGCTCTGATTTTTAAAGTAATAAAAGTTTAAAAATTTCACAGTTTCAATTCATATTAAGTAATTTGATAGCATTTACTCATTATGCATATATGTGATTGTAGATACTTTATTTTTATAAACACCTTACTCATTATGTTATAATACGTGTTTAGATATGAGTAGCAGCTGATCTAGTATTGTTTAGTAGTCTACTAAACAATACTAAATCAGCTACTACCCAACGCTCACTCAAAGAACAATAAACGTAGGTTGAGCACGGCTAGTAAATGCAGATACGTCATGTGTTAGTTGTTATAGACCACAATTACAACGATCAAATGTTTGAAACTCCACAACGCACACACGACGTTCAGGAGTTCTGTAAAAATTGAATGGTCGTGCAGGATTTTGGTACCGTTATGTATAGAATCTAAATTTGTAGTGTTAGGTACTGGTGTGCTAGAAGTAGCTTAGAATCGTGTTTCATCTACAACATTTTGATACAATTACAATTGATGATATATACACTAAATTTATTTACTGTTAATTCTGTACTTTGTATTCGAATCTGCATGCCTTGATTTTTTTCTAAACAATTATTTTGTATAAATTGCTCAAAGCATATCATTTTACCGCTTATTTGTTGTATTGATACTTAAACATTTTTGTGTGATAGGCTCGCATTGCACTTCAGCGAGTCACAATTTTCATCAGAATCAATCACTCTCTTTGACCTGACATCGCTAGCACGCCCTCACATCCCTCAGAGGACTCACTGCTGTGCTGCATCCACATCATCTCGGCGTACGTAGCATTGAGGAGGCCCCGACCCGCTCATGGGCACCACGGGGCTCAAGTAGATTTGACCCGAAACGTGGGGTGGGGCATGGCTACCGGTTGCCGCTGGAAGCATGGCAATGATACAGAGTTGATTTTGTTAGTTTGATTATTATCAGGGCCGTAGCCAGAATGTCAGACGATAGGAGGTAAAATATGTTAGACAAAAATGGATGCAGGCAAACGCCATAGTCGCACAGCATTTCTAGAAGCGGTTAGAGGGACATGCCCCCCACCCCCCCCCCACCCCCAAGAAAAGTTTGGAATTTAGCCATTTTTATAGTGTCTGAGACTATTTCAGTGAGAAAAGTAACCTCAAAAAGTAACTTTAAAACAAATATCACAAAACTCAGCTTCATTCAATGTTTGACGAAAGAATCTCCCCCAAAACATCATATGGTCATTTCTGTACTTAAAATTGCTATATTTTGTTAGTTGTGAATTAAAATACGTTGTATATCTATCGTTGTATATCATACCGGACAGGTTTTAGAGCAGAAGCTGCTAATGAAAGTTTCCTGGGGCTTTGAAATAGCCGACGTTAATACAGCAAACACCATACCTTGCCAAACAATCATGTGAAAAGCTGTACACGCTGCATTTCATTTGTTAAAAAATACGCTACGCGTTCCGGACGTTATCTTGTTTACGTCATTACAGGGGCACCTGTGTTTTCTTGTTTGTGTTCAATGGTTAGCCCTGCTGCCGATTTCTCCCGCTAGACGTCGCCAGTTGAAATCGAGTGGTCGGTCAGCGAATCTACGTTTATTTAACACTGGAATAGTGCAATGTCTAGCAAGATTTGGGAGCTTATGAAACTACGTAATTCAGAATAAAAATGCATACACCTATGTAAAATTTACTACTGAATCCGATTTTATACATAATAGATGTTTACTTGCAACATTTTTGAGTGAAAACGTTTTTAAACTTGAGCTCTTTCTTACCGACACCTGCAGTAGTTGACACCATAATCTTTTTCAAAGAAACACACCCTATACGGATATTTCCTTTCATATGACTTTTGCAATGCACCATATCTGTGGTCCAACATTTGAAGTAATATCAAATATCCTGTTAGAAAGTCACAAACCATACTTATTTTCACCGACTCTGATTGTCGTGCGAGCAGCAGATACTCACCATTGTACTATATTTTTGAACCTATGTAGCTGGTTTTTGAACGTAAAAATGACGTACCAGCCTTAAAAAGGGCGACTTTCAGGGAGTGGGGCCAAAATAATAGACTATTGTCCGCTAGTTTTCTAATCTTGATGTTCAAATAACTTTTATTCGAAATTTTTAACCATACCCATTTCTACATATAATTTATATCATTCAAATTGCAACAGATTTGCCGATTCAGTTTTATCATTTTCTTCACCATTCTTGATAAATATGACCCGTTTGTTTTGGCTCCTAAGCATTGACGCAAATGGACACCAGGTGGAATTATCTCTCGGAATAACTTTTATGTAGTACATTTTTTCACCACCAGATGGCTTGTGTTGTGCGGCTAAGATGGCCATACGGCACACGTGCGTTAAAAAAAAAAAATAAAAAAAAAAAAAGCCCGCACCGACAAGAAACGGAAGTGGGGTTTTCCTTGAGGATAGAGAGGAGAAAAAAGCCCGTTAACCAGCCTTGTGCGAACAGGGAATGATAGTTAACAATGGTTGAAAACGAATTTGTAAACAGCTTGTAAACTAACCGTTACAAGTGGTTGCCATGCATATATAAATCATATATCTGAGGAGAGACCAGAGACCACAAGATCCCAAACGGGGTATTGTGTCTACAAAATACAGATGTCAAAGTGTAGCTAAATATTTTAAGTATATTAGTAATTTAGAATAAATTCCATAGATTTTAACGTGCCGTACTCGTATGTGTACAAAATAGGTGAATTACAAGTCAATTGCAAATCATAAGAAATTACAAACTACACTTGAAGGCAAATTTCAATTTTAATTACAATGATAGATTTGAAGAAAAAAGAAGAAGAAATACAATAAAATTATGTGAATATGTTATTCTTAGCACTTACATCAATTGGAATTACAAATGACCTGAATGCAAGTCTAATATTTACGGTATATACAGATATATATACTATATCACAATTGGACAACAACAAACATGCAAATGTGAAGATAGATATTTTGCATATATTGGTATATATAGGTACATATTAATTGGTATATATTGGTATATATTCGTATACATTATATAGGTTTAGTATAAAGTATGTATACAAGTCAATTACAAATTATAAACGATCACACATACATAGAAAGGTTGATTATAATCTCGCTCAAAATTATATTTATTAAAGGCCAATAACAATAATCAATGCAAAAAATAACAATGAATGACAACTACGAGCATAGCAATTACAACTATAACTGACCCCACATAAAATTATAGCATAGTTACTCTATATACAGATAGTATATTACAATCAGGCAGCAGCGAATATGTGCTTTTGCTTCTTTGCCCAGGGCTGCGTCTATCATAGAAAGTAGTTCTGCTCTAAAACAATTTTCGAGAGGGGGAAAATTTCTAGGCTTTGCAAAAATAATAAGAATAAAACTCAAAATGGAAAGAAATATGCATATAAGTGTCGCGGCACCTCCCAATGACACCCCTGTTGTCTGTCTGGTTACATAGAATACACAAATCTAAAAATTACTGAGCGACTAGTGCACATGCCTTTTGCTGTCCAGTGGTGATCTCTTTTATGCAAGTCCACTCAATGTCTATACCGATGTTCAGATAGATACTGAAGGGATGGGAGTTGTAAGGGTTCAAAAATCCCATATCGCTCTTTATGGGTCTTATTTCCATATATACATACCTTTTATTTTTGGCCCCTGTTCCACCAGAGCACAATTATTCAGCCACTTTTGCCACCCATCCTATTTACTTGAAATGCTAAACCCCTCTTTTTTTGGTCATTTCCTAACACTCCTCTTTTTCAGGCCCCCCCCCCCCCCCCCCTCCCCCACTTCCTTATAATCCTTTTACACAACCACCTGCAGTGGGATCCCGCGCTGCACAGCCTCCGCCGGATCTCTCCTCATGCTGTCCACAATGTCAGTGTCGAAGGCCTCACGGGCTCGCTCCTCTAGCATCTGTTTCTTATGTCTTCTGTCAAATACGCAGATAATGATGGTCGTGGTGATTATGAGGAATACACCGGCAATAGATCCTCCAATGATGTAATAGAGGGTGTTGTCTTCACGATGGTAGATTTCAATATGACCTGAATAATCAACAGGTTTATTTACTGTTAGTAAGTCAATTATGAAAGGGTACTTGTAGAACACACAGAACACACACACACACACACACACACACACACACATATATATATATATATATATATATATATATATATATATATATATATATATATATATATATATATATATATATATATATTATATATATATATATATATATATATATATATATATATATATATATATATATATATATATAGTAAATATATAGATGCAATCAGATTTGATATAGTGCTCGACTTGTTATAGGAGCTATTTATAATTAATTGATTGAACAAGATCTAGTCCATTTTGGATTTGTTTATTTGGTACATTAATGTTTCATGCTTATTGCACTCATCAGCCAAATGGTAATTATATAAGCTCTAACCTAAATACATCTTATGTTTCGTTATATTGTTGCCTTTGCATTAGTTGGTTTATACTATGGGGGTTTTAACAGTACACAAATTGATTGGACTGCGATGATACATACTTAATATTCTATATTGTAAAATTTTTCAAGTTAATAGTCTACTAATTTGCCTAAGATATTTTTGCTAACCGGAATAAAAAATTTGTACATAATGCACTACATGTTATACTGAATCTATG
>JAGTTF010001466.1:15973-37536 GCA_019095985.1 Streblospio benedicti | reverse complement strand
GCATGAGATTGTTTGGCTTTGCTGGATGATGGGAATAATGATAATGAAACGTGTTCAAATGAACATACAAGGAATGCCTTTGACAGCCATGAGGATAATGATGATCTTGAGCATTAGTTCTAAGGAAAGCATGACAGCGTGTTGTAAATATTAAGTAACCTAATGACAATGAAAATTAAGTTTGGACAAATCTTTATGTATATTTTGCTTAAACCACATTTTTGTTTTATTCTATAAGGTATAAAAATATGTATTATAATCATTTAACACTCAAACATCATGTTCCATCTTCATATATGCACTCGGAGGCCACAGCCCCCAAAACATAGTACTCTATGAAAAATCAATAATTCTAAAATGAACAAAATATATGGGAGAAAAACGCTACAAAAAAACTGATACAGTCCCGTTGTTTCTTAAAATACACTCTTACATTTTGATACTGCCCCTACATATTATATACTGTTGGAAACGTCAATGTTTACACTTTCAGATTGTGGTTTCACATATTGATTTTTCTTAAGTACCAACAACTCATGATTCTGCGAACTTAGGCATCAGTAAAAATCACTCCCCCGAACGTTCTCAATGTTTGGTGTTAAATTGCAAAAATGCGTCCATCGAGACACATCTTGGAAAGGGTCTTAATCGTAAGTTTAACCTCTTGTCTATAACATACCAAAATATTAATGTTTTGGTCGGTGCGCATGGTCCGAAAAAGCAAAGACATTTTGTAACTTTGATCATTTCTAACAGCTCCCTCCATTTAAACACATTATAAGAAAGTTGACCTAGATAACTTCCAGTACTAGTCGCATGAACTTAATCAGTGTGGACACATTTTGTTAGTACAAGATAGCTCTTTAAAAACGTTTTTCATGTAGGATGGCATTTCAGAATATTAAGTTTCGAGTGCGCAAGCATCGTATTTTTTGTTAACAAACTTGGGCTAAAATGTGCATTTTGCGAGAGATAAGCCGAGCGCACCTGCCACTTCAGGAAAAGGCCGAACTTAAAATAGATACTGCTGCCGGCGTAACTGTGTAACGACTAACGTAAAATACTGGAGAAAACCTGGTTTTAAAATATCATTTAAAATATCATTGTAATTTTTGCTTTCCCCGGTAAAAATGTGATGTTATGTATTGGTAGTTTGATTTAAAGTATTATGTACAGTATTGTAACTGTTTAACCGGTAAAATGTGTCGTTATGTATTGTAGTTTGATTAATTTCCTTTTTGCTTTGTAAGTTCTGTAATTGTGTATTCTGCGATTGTGTTTGTAATTTGTAATTGTATATATATAAATGCATTATGTATTCTTTTTTTTTTGTGTTTGTAAATATAGTATTATATGGTCTGAAATAAACGGTATAGATGGCTATGTATATATATATTTAAGAGTTTTTTATTGTGTCTTATGAAAAAACTTGTTCATGTGCAGAAAATTTAAGGAAAAAAGAAAAAAGAATTATTATGAATGATTCTTTATTATGATAATGAATATGATAAATGAATACGAAAAGATGGTCATAAAGTTTAAAGAAAATATTGGTATGAGGACGCACACAAGTAGTATAGAGAGAACTCTATATAGTTCTAGACACTATAAGCCAATAGTGGCTGTCTCCATTAACATCTTCTTTTTAAAAAATTTCCTGTATAATAGAAAAAAAAAAATGAAACACAAGTTGAATAATAAGTATAGAGCTATATAACATCTGTCTGTCACACTTTCATTGCTGTTAATGATGGCTGATGTAAGTCCACGTGCGCAAGTTCACTTCACTGGACATGATTCGTGATTTTAATAAAATGTTAGTCACTATGGGAATACCAGCAGAGGAACATAGGCCGCAAAATCCAGCCTCGTAAGCTCATATTTAGTATCAAAATTGTACAATGATGCTCACACGGCACACGGACAGATATTTGGTTTGTGTCTTCTAAAATGGATATTTGATGACAATTCAAATGGCGGATCACAGATAAGGTGTTTGACAGCAGTCTTATGAAAGCTGCATAGGCTCCGTATATCGTGTGTTTCTTTGAAAACGAATAAATGATGGTGTCAACTACGCAGATATTTTGCCGATCCCGGGAATAAACAACCAATTTTTAAAACGTTTTCACTCAGAAATGTAAGTAATCATCTATTATGTATGAAATCGGTTTCAGTAGTAAATTTTACATATGTGTATGAATAATTACGCAGTTTTATAAGCTCCACAACCTTAAACATTGAACTATTCCCGTGTTGATAAACGTACATTCGCAGACAGACCACGGGATTTCAAGTGGCAACGTTCAGTGGGATAATGACAGCTAGTATCCTCATTAAACTGTTAAATGTACCTTGACATTTCTATGTAAACTTTGAGAAATAGAAGCATCACTGTTTTTATTTGTGTAATTACTTATCCGTAGCTGATATGAAAGTGTTACGTTATCCATAATTGAGTACAGTAGGTGCAACCACCACGTTTATCAACGTACGTGTGACGTAGTTATCTGAACGTGATGTACGTCATTCGTTCGGGGTCACCTGTACTAACACGGGTCATCCGGTGCGTTTTGCTGAAAATCATGTTGAAAATCGTGCTGAAAATTGCTGAAAATCGTGCTGAATTCATAGCCTACAGACTTCGTGGCGTATAGTCTTAACCAACCCAATCGGGCTTGGGTATAATTATAATCAAATCAATAAATAAAATCAATTATACAAACTGCATATATCATAGAGTACTATTGTGGCAATTTTTGAAACTTAGTTCACATCTTTATCTCAATTTATTACTGAGATAGTCATTTATGTGGCAGAAGAAATTCAAAACCAAAATGATTTTACACCCATTTCTTTTCATATCTTTTTATAAGCACCATTCCAAGTTTTAACTCTTTGATTATTATCAGCTACCTAATCTGCATGCCAAAAAACCAAATTGGATAAGATCTTGTAGATTATAACAAATACAGATGTGAAAACAGAAAAACTGATATGGACATTAGGGTTCGGTCACAAAACCTCAAATTTCTCAGCTCGCACACATTTCTCGCACTGGCATCATAGGTTTTCAATGCCCAGACATACCAATGATCAAAATCATACAAATGAACTAATGTTAATTTTCTATGACGGGGTACCTCATTTCCCAGGCCTACTCTGCTGCAGCAGTAATAGTAAAAAAATAAGTAGTAGTGCCATACATTAAAAAATGATAGTTATAATTACAAATATTTGATTCTAGCCAATTTGGCGAAACATATAGAATATCTTTTAGCCAAAATGCAGGAACAATCTCTGATGGCAAGTAGCGAATCGTTAGCGGAAGCAGAGACTCGGACGTGAAAAATGATGACAGCCGGGTCAGATCAAGGACGTTGTGGCTGTTATGGTTGGTGTATTGTAATTGTATGGGATGCTATTCAAATGAAGTTTCTCATTCAACAAAACAGTTTCAGGAACTTTCTCACTTTATTCTTCACCAAACAGTTTCTCACATGGATCAATGTTATTCCTCAATTATTTCTTGTCAAAGTGTATTTACTTCAATGAATAATTAAAAATGCCAGATGATAAGGATAGTGTTGTCCAGCAAGGAAATGATGCAGTTAATCATGTCAAAAAATTATGTAAAATGAAGTTGAGAAGTCAAGCTGCTTTCACGAGGCTGGTAAATTCTATTATAAAACTTCGAGATGATGACAAATCCACTACTTCAGTTGTGACAACAAATTTAGAAAGTCTTGAGGAAAGGTATAAACAGTTTGAATTTGATTGCAAATCGATATTAGAAGTTGTTGATGAAGCTGATCATTTATTCAAAGATGTTATTACTGTTCTGACTGAAAAGTATGAGTTGTAAAATGCTGTGCGTAGTGAAGTAAGTGTAAAATTAGGAGAAAAACCATGTGGTGTTTCAGCATCAAATGAACAGTGTTCAACAGTGTGGATCTAATAAGGTCTTTTAAAGCATCACTGATTTTGCCAAAACCAATCTTCACCAAGTATGATGGTAGTCCAGCTGAATATTCTAGTTTTATTGTGCATGTCGAAACATATATAGAGCCAAATGTTGACAATGAAAGGCAATGCTTGAGTTTTTTGATAGATTCGTGTTGTGGTGTTGCATATGAAGCAATTTCATTTCTTTCTCAGTGTAAAGATTCACAAAAAGAATACAAAGAGGCAAAAGACAATTTTAAAAGAATTGTTTGGGCAAAAGCATCAAGTAGTTAGATCTGTAATTGATGAATGTTGCAATGGTCCTCAAATCAAAGCGTCTGATATCCAAGCACTTAGAAAATTAACAATATACATGAGAAAAGCTGAAATTACATTAGTAGAAAACAATTCCCGTGATGCTTCCATACCATACCACGTGCTTCCTATGAATATGTGAACAACCAGGGTTCATTTTCATGCTGCGCCTTGCACCATAGTCCCACTCATTTTGTAAATGTCCCATTGTTCCCAAGGCCACTGCGTCAATGTGGCGCAAACATAAATTGACCTCATCTCACCAACAGCGATATGTAGATAAGCTCTCAGGACAGGGCTGTGTTTACACTATCACAGCAGCCACTGCATGCAACAATTACCTTCCCAGACAAGCTAGCACATATGTCTTCTTGTGCAAATACACAGCAGCATGCAGATGAAAGATGCAGTGGCTCATTGACTCAGTGAGTTTGTGTGGGTAAGTTTACAGCAATGAAGTTGAAGTGATGTACAGTTAATGGGTTGTGTCAATCAACTGATGTTTTGAAAGTAAATGTCCCATACACATATTCACACAGACATAACATGTGAGTCTAGGATATGTTAAGCCATTCATGAATTTACCATTGATAGATACACAACTACCATTCAAATAAAATTCAAATATTTTTTTCATGAACATTTACTGCTGAAAAAGTTATTGTGATGAGAAGTACCTAATATTAATTGGATTAAAGAAAAGTGTCCATATTAAAATAATCAAACTGACTCGAGTCATTGGATACACAGTATTGTTTTGAAGTTTGCAAGAGATTTTGCATATTTGATTAGTAATATGCCTCCCAAAAAGAAACTAAAATTACCAACTTCCATACATCCATGAAATGTTTATGAGTAACAAATAGAGTTCATTCAAGACATGTTTTTTCCCCCTACAGAATTTTTAAAATGATTTTTATTTTATTTTTTCCAGTTCAAATTATAAGAAATTGCAGACTATTTTTATCATACCATTATGATACTATTTTATAAAAAAAAACATGATCAAATCATGCAGTCAAGATACTAGCCCAAGGCTGTGAGAGGACTTTTTCCGAGGAATCACATTCTGACTGCTGAGGACTGTCATCTCAACATTGGAATGGATGGGCAATAAAAGATTGAGGAATTCAATTTTTAAAAACTAATTGATCATGTTTTTGAACTGCCAATGTGAATTTCTGCAGTAAAATAATATTGTGTGCTATTGGTAGTTGTATGATTAAAATAAATGGATTAACATGATTAACTTGTAATCTGGCGAATTCATGTCCCATTGGTTTGAAAAATGTCCCATTGTATTTGATCACAGACAAATTTGACGAAAATGAACCGACCCACATAGGGCCCAAAAATATCTAGTCGACAATCTGCTCGGTTTAGAAGAATCAATATTAGAAAAAAGAAAATTAAAATTAACAATTCTGCATGTCTCTTATTACTCTATAACAAAGTGGAATCAGCATAAAGGGCACTTCAATCCTAATGAATTTAGAGCAGATGATTTGAAGTTAAAATCACTAATTGACGAAGTCAACACGATAATTGACAACATAAATCTACGGTCAGGTGTAAGATCACCTAAATTCAATCTAGACATAATTTGAAGAGACACCATGAGACAAAGCACGAAGACCTTGTGAACAATCTTTCAGAAGAAGAGAGAAAAAAGAAGGCTCTGGAATGTGTTCAGCAAGTTACTAACCAGCAAACAGCCTTCTTCAAGCAGTCAACTACTCACAATGCAGCAAGAAGCAAGTTTAGTTGTTTCCTACAACCTTGCCAAAAGAAACAAGCCATATTCGGACATTGAACTTGTGAAGCAATGCATGGTGGAATGTGCAGGTATAATCTGGTATATATGTTTCTTTATTTCTCTATTTTTATTTTTATTTTCTGCTATTTTCTGCTACATACCAACTACACAGTATTATATATATTTCTTTATTCTTTTATTTTGCCTTCATTGAGCAGATATATACAATTCACTTACATAAAATGCAATTAGTAACACAATTTTAAGTACATATACTGTATATTCACATATAAAAGCCCCTGGGCGTTTATCTGAAAAAGTGCTGTTTCGGGGCATATTTCAAACTGAAAAAAGGTTTACTTATAAGCCCAGTTTGCGAAAACACTTTCATAATAGACCATATGTAATGATATATACGCCCAGGAAAGTTATTTTCGGTGAAATTACCATGCCAATGAATAGTGCATAGAAAACGTGTTTCCGTGGTGTTATTTTTGCGTTGTGATAAATAGATGTATAGTTGGGTGCCAATCACTCCATTTTCAAAAATGGTGTCTGCTTTAACATTAACATGTTTTTTACTTAAATTATTTCATTTTCCAAGATAAACAGTGATTAGCAGCGGTCATGAAATGCATTTGTACCACGGATGTGTGATTTAAAATACTCTATGACAGTTATGACGCATCTGTGTCAGTGTCAAAGTCTTTTGCTCTTCACAAAAAGATGTTGGATCAGAATTTATTGAACAGAGGCTGTCAGTGGCAGGACCAGTGGCAGATCTGGCGGGCGGGGGTGTGGGAGTGGGGTTGAGGGTTGCTACAAGGTGTAGGTATAGACAAGTATAAATGTCACAGTGGCAGAATTAATAATCCTTGTTAAATGAGAGGAATGTTAAGATGACCACCATACAGACAGAACCTACTGGTAAGTATAAAACCAACAAATTCTTAGTATTTTGAAGACCCACTGTACAAATAGTATTTAAATTAATATTTTCTTATATTCTTATTGCCATTTTAAGTATACATGTACTAAACTGTAAAACATTAAGATTTTATTAAGGTTGTTCTCATTTTTTATTAAGATTTTTTCTCTAAAATTAAGATTTTTCAAGTTTCTGATTAAGATTTTCCAGGTTCACAGGTTCACATCTCTGTGATGCTTATGCCAGTCACAGTTCTGAGCAGACAGTGGAATGCTTTGAATACAAGGATAACGATGCCATGGAATCATTACCTACTCCAGGATGTAGTCAAGAAGCCAGCTTTGTATTATGGAAGCAGTTGAATAAGAGATTTTTCATTTCAATATTTCTTGATTGAGGATTATGATGTGCAGAATAACAGATGGGTCACAAGGTTCATGTGGTAAGAAGCTCGCACAAGGGTTGAATGGAAACCATTGAGACATTTACTTTTTTTTGCTATGAGCAACCATGCTTGAAACGTGTCAAAAAATTGAAAGAAAATGATATTGCTGAATTTCAATATCTTGAAAATGTGATAACTGAAAACGCTCATGGGTTGAAAAATGTAGATTTGATATCCGAAGCAGTATTTATTGTTTAGAGGTTGTTATGCTCATTGGGCGAACAAATATGCTTGTATAGATGCAATGTGATGCGGTCTGTGTATTCTGAAAGTTATTTTTTCATTTATGTAGAGCATTTGTATGTACTACACCAATCTCCTGTTGAACCACAAACTTGATCCTTTCTGATATTGAGGTTTCTACGTCGTCAATACGCCTACTTAGACTTGTATTCAAGTTTTCAATACTGCTCTTCATGATCATCAGCATAGCCTCAACATCAACATCAACTACTCCGTCACCAGCCATCGCTATGACTTTTGCTTTCTTACTGTCGTTGTCCTTTTGTGGTGAACCTGCGGGCCTCTTGAGTCCTAATCCAGGTGGCACTGGTGGCATTAGCCTGAATGCTGTTCAATATAAATGCACTAATATTAATCTTACACCGTTGATACGACTTTTAAAAACTATATTAAACTATATTAAACTATATTAATGACTTTCTTTTCAGTTCTTTTTTTTTTCAATAAAAACAATCTTTTGTAAACGTATTTCAATAAAAAGACACATTTATGTAATCCTTGTTACTTCACAAGTAAGAATATCCCAGTCTAATTTCTGTATCCTATATATATAACAAGTCATCACCCGAAGAGGAGCTTATTAAATGCGAGGTGTGCAAAGTGAAGTTTTCAGCCAGCCGTAACAAGCAAGTGCAGCCATCAAACTCATGAGTACATTGATAATGTAAGCTATTAGGTAATATTTGTAATTGTTGTTATTTGAATGTGTGCACCGAGTCAAATGCAAGTATCATGTAAATAAATTAGTTAATTAAAAAAAACACATCCCAATCAAAAGCCTGTGCCTTCTCGTTCTACCAAAGTTAAGGGGCAAAACCCGCAGCAACGGATGCTTGCCGTAAGTCAAATCTGCCGTACGGCAATTATAAACCCACAGTGACATATCATGTTAGTTGACGTACGGCTGCCGTACGGCAGCTGGAATTAGCACATCTGATTATTATGAATCTTATTTAAATATTATGGACATTAGTATTATTATTGTCATTATTAACGACAAGAAAAGTATAGACACTATATTATAAACACCAAAAGTCTGTCTACGTCACTATACAAAAGAAATAGATCTACATGAATGTAATTAGACTAAAAACGTAGAAAACTTGTCTTATGTGATAATTATCTGAGTTTAAATTGAAGCACATAATATCATTGTAAAATAAGTTTGAAACACTGCATTCAATCAACTCAATAAACGCATAACTAGTAAATGATTATTTACAGGTGTGCTAAGGTGTGCTAAGGTGTGCTAAGGTGATTAGTCATAAGGCTATATTTGATACCAATCCATCAGTTAGTTCTACCCAATAGAAAAGTTACTAAAGCAATCCATACGACGCCGTACGGCACTGTAATGCCATACAGCTCGTTCGTATCAATTGCCCCGCCCCCAGGCAATCGCGAAATCTATCGTACGGCAGTGGCCCGCTGCCGTACGGCAGAATTTCACTGTGGGTTTTACCTTATGTAAAATGCATTGGAGCAATCGGCATGAAGTTGACGTACGGTTCCCGTACGTCGCTATGGGTTTTGCCACTATGTGTATTGCTGGAACATGGAATAAGTCTAACTAGTTAAAGCCGTTGTCTAGACCCATACGACACAAATACAGTAGTCTGATAGTGTAGCCTGTATAAAACCAGCTGCCGGGCTCTGCTGGGCGCCTTTGAATGAGAACAACAATAAAGAATACAAGCCTGACTTCATGCATTATACTACAATGGAGGTGATGCAGATTGAACTACAACAGCAGCCTTTATATTTCAGCTCTGGACTTCACAAGTTTTTTCATGAATTAAATTCAGGGTCTGGACTTTGAGTTTTTTCATGAAATAAATTTACAGCAAGACTTCAACTTTTTCCATGAAATAAATAGATGACGACACTTCGAAAATTTTAAGGAAATAAATTCAATACAGGACTTAGAGAATTTGTGAGGATAATGGGACTTGCAACAGTTTTAGTGTTGGCAAATCTCTTTGTTTCTTTTCAACATTTATAGTACAAATGCGGATCAGGAATTCAGAAATTTTCAAGAAACATTTCATCATTTCGACTTAAGTATTCATCAACAACAACACTTGGGTTTCTCTTCAAAGGTCAGTAGGTTGATGTTTTTATTTCAGAATTTGACTTCCGAAAGGGACACATCATACTGCTAAGAAATATACCATGTTTAGTAGTTGTATATCTGTTAATTCATGGCCAGAATTTGTGCAATATTCCCGAGCTTGCGAGACAAATAAACACAAATTTACAGTGTCCATGTTGGGGAGACATCAAAAGTCTACTACTTTGCCGCTGGCTTTCACTGGCATGGCTATTCCGTCAGTTCCCCTATGTCATTTATTTACATCAATATTTTGCCTCTATCACCTTGTTTTAATTTTTGTGAACTTATGCGCCCGACCTATTGCCCTGCACTAACCCTATATAGTGTGGTTAAGTAATTAAGGCAATCAATGTTCATTTCCAAAGGACAAAACTTTCCTTTTAAAAACTTTTCGTGCTCCTTGTTTGTCACATGGTTCATATAATTTATTATATTTGTATATCTCTATTTAATTCTACTTCTATTTATATTTTTTACCTATCTGTAATCTTTTATTTATTTTGTAGCATCAATATACCTGTGATA
Source organism: Streblospio benedicti (assembly GCA_019095985.1). Classification (NCBI taxonomy): domain Eukaryota; kingdom Metazoa; phylum Annelida; class Polychaeta; order Spionida; family Spionidae; genus Streblospio; species Streblospio benedicti. Next base: position 27,266 of record JAGTTF010001466.1, on the reverse strand, counting down.
AACGAAATAAATCAAATAAAAAAAAATAAAAAATAACCAAGGGAGCAAAATTGCTGCCACTAAACCCCAAAAACGAAAAGGGATTATCAAGTTAACGAAGAAGAGTAGCAATCTTACTAACACAGTTACCGATTGCAGGAAGAGTGTCAATGATGTGATTCATACAGTTCGTCAATGCTTGGCCAAAGGTACCATTCACCTAGGTGACTTTGAAGATGGTGGTAAGCAATGCATTTGAATCAGTCTGCCATTCCTAGCAACTCAGTCATTTGGCTCAGCACACAATTTTACCTCAGAGACTATTGACAAAATCCTTTGTTAATGCGCATATCTGCAAGTATAATTTGGATTTCCTTTGCTTGTGTGTTTGATATAATAATCTGCACATACAGAAATTATGGTATGACCTCTGTGAATTTTAAATGAAATTTCTGTCATTTTGTACAAAGTCTTTGAGGGCAAACAATTGTAAGTTTAAAAGTTTGAATTTATGACACATCTTTTAACTTGTAGGCTCTTTTAAAGTATTATTTTAATAAAATCTTATCATTTTTTTCCTTTGTACTGTTTTACAAAAACAATAAATCGTTGAAACAACCTCAAGCATTATGTCTCAACATGGTAAAACAATTTTGCCAACTAACGATAACGACAGCAAGAACGAAACGCAAACGCAATAGTGCTTATAACGTCTGCTAAAAATGAACAAATGACTGCATTGGGCCTCTTAACAAAAAAAAAAGAAATGAAATTAAAAAGTTACAAAAAGACCCTCAAAACCTACATTTTATAAAATCAGCCCAGGCCTCTATACGAAAAGCACTGAGATCCCCTATGGGGAAAAGCATTCAGATTACTGCAAACTATTAAGTTAGGAGGACCAGGAAAAGGAAATAACTCTGTACCAGAAACATCAATTTACGATCTCTGGCTTCAAAAATGAGTTTAAAAAATGAATTAACGAGATTGAAAAATCCGTTAGTGATGATTTAGACACAGCATCAACGCTTGGGTCTGTCTACTCACAGGAGTTTCACGTTCGAGCTCAAAGTATGCATATATCACAGAAAAGGCACCCCTCGTTGGTTTTAATGACAAATAGAAGAATTATTGAAAAGCAAGCAAAAGCCAAAACCAAATTGGTGGAAAGAAAAGCTGAACTGGTACAGGAATTATTATTATATGAGAACCACATGAAACAGAAACAAGCTCGGCTCAAATTAGATGCTGAAATTGAAATCTCAAAGGCCAGAGAAGCTGTGTTGGAAGAATTGTGTGACACAGATGATGTAGATGAGTGATAACTTACTTAAGATGGTTATGGACAGTAAAGCGGTGCATTATGTTTACACCCACTCTAACGGCTATAATCAGCTGTGATCAGCGAATGTGAACAGTGTCCGTTACCCATTTTAGTAGATAATATTTAGTTCCTGTTTTATTTTGTTTTGTGAAAACATATAATATCATACATATATATCGTCTGTTCACACATGCCATGCGTTTTGACTTATAAATCTCAAACGAACGAGGCGACATGGATAGATTTTTTTTTCATTGACATCTACACACCTTAAACTTTACAATGGTTATCATTAAATATTGATGAAAGAAAAAATGTTATGTTCAGTCCAACATTAAGGCAGCAACTGCATCGCAGGCTAGAAACCAAGAAACGCCAAACGAAGGTACTGTGAAGTCGTTCAAAAAAGTCGCACACCAGAATACAACAATTATAACAAGTATAGTATCAATCAAAATGAACATATAAACTCCAAAGACATAGCAATACCTTCTCTCGACAGACCAAATACCACAAAATACAGACCGACTTCTAGTGCAAAAGAATCATAGCGTGCTGCAATATCATCGTCATTGCCAGCACCCCAACAGCTACATGTAAGTCCGTTGATAGAATGTAATCTGGCTGCGACCATGGTACTGCCAAATGCAGACATTGATAAATTCAATGGGGACATATACTATATAACCGTTTTATTAGGATCCGGTTTTTTTGCGCATCGGCGACCCATTTTATGCGACTAATTTACATTGCCAAATACTCAAATTTCTATGAGAATTGACATGGCATATCGCATACCATTTTGAAGGAAAAGACCTGACGTCATTTGCAAATAAAGCTAAAGAAATGCTGGAGAACAGCCATGATAACAAAGGATTTGTGTGCAGAATACATCATCGAGTCTTTGTTTTGTTTATCGCTGCTAAACATTTAGTCTAGATCTTCAATAATGTTGTATTCGATGTTGCGAAACAGTGCACATTTGATATAGGCTAAAAGGCCAGGCACATGTCTTTTATTTACGACCGCTGATCGCTGATTGGCTGACCTGCACGGCCTTATTTAATTTTAGCCAATGAGAGCGCACACCGCTATTTGCTGCAAATTGCATATGGCTGATAGGTGAAGAGTCATGGCAAAGTAAAATAATTTTGTAAATAATTTGTTTTTTGTGGATATAATATGCTAACCAACACGAATTCACACAGCGGATACAACACAAACCGATTTTCTAACGATCTACCGAAGGACAGGTCTACTAGCACCGTTTATAACTCAATATTCAAGGCCGAAGTGGAGAATGTCAACCCTGTCATGTTTTTGGACATTTCGAACATCAAACATATGAAATTAAAGTTTAGACACCTGTTAATTATTGAATATCCTTCAATGTAAGTGTTCCCATATATTTTTTTGTTTATATGTTTTTGTTCTGCTAATGCATTTTTTGATAGCCACATGCAATAATATTATTGTATGATGACTGGAAGTGCCAAAATCACAACTGTAAAATTGACAGCATTCGACAGTCATTTTCAATCAAGGGGTGGACCAGCTCGATGTTTGACGAATATTCTAGAGAAATGCGACCATAGTTTTGTTACCAATTGCTGAAAATAAGAACGCCGGTACAATTCTGAACACACATGTATATTTATTTTAATAAGTAATTGTTAACGAAGGCTCTAGAAAAGTTATTGACACGAATTTAAAACTGTCAAATCGGCTTTATTCGTGAGCGTGTTTTTTCTTCAAGCCAATGAAATCACTGGTAAAGTATGGGTTAAAGAAGGTGATGAACTGTATAGGCAGATTACTAGTGAACTACAAGTTCAGTATCTTTTGATTGATGAAATTCGTCATGTTATTGCAATGAAAAATGAGGAACTTCGTCAGGAAACTTGTCAGTCTTATGCAGGTACTATAGAACTTGTTGATTCAGACCCAAATGCCTCAGCATATAATGTAACAGATGCATTAGATAATGCTGTGAGATGTAGCCCATTTATATTTGTAACTATGGGCAATAATCCAGGTTACGCTAGTGCTCTGTATTATCAGGACAATAACACTTTTCTGTGCTTTGACTCACATGCCAATCAAGGAGAAAAAACAGCCAATGGGAAAGCTGTCATACTTAAAATCACATCAATAGAAGAGGTAATAAACGATGCCAATAAAAATCACAAATCAGAAATCACATTCAGCAGAAAGCCAAGACATCAATAATGAAAACCCATCATCCAGCATACCATAGACCAATGGGAAGGATCATGCTCCATCGTCGAGGCGTAGAACACCCGGTCATACCAACATTGATGAGTTAATGCCAGTGCAGACAAAAGTACCACTGATATCAGTGAGTGTATAGATCACATACCTGATGATGGTATCAAATACAAAATAGTTAAAAAATAGGGTGCTGCCATCCACATATGTACTTCCATCCAAAGAATACCATGGCAAGTGGCGAATTGTTTGTAGAAGCAGAGACTCAGACGTGAAAAATGGTGACAGCCGGGTCAGATCAAGGATGACGTCAAGGATAAGGAGTCAGTCAAGGGCAAGGAGTCCATCATCAAGAAGTTGTTGACAAAGTCCCGTTTGAAGCAAGTGCAACCGTCAAACTCATGAGTACATTGATAATGTATAAGCTATTAGGTAATATTTGTAATTGTTGTTATTTGAATGTGTGCACAGAGTCAAGTGCAAGTATCATGCAAATAAATTAGTTAATTTAACAAAAAATCATCCCAATCAAATGCCTGTGCCTTCATTCTACCAAAGTTAAGAGTATTGCTGGAACATGGAATAAGTCCAGCTAGCTAAAGCCGTTGTTGGAGCTTCTAATATCGCCCAAAGCATGTTTATGGTATGACCGTATGTGTACGCATACGAGCACAGGATTTCTTAAAGTGTGTTATGTTGTTTTCACATGTCAATCGTCACTCATCTGGGTTCAGGGTGCACGTAACTATCAATTTTCATCAATTTTTTTGGCAGGGAAAAAGATTTTTATTCTCACTTATTAGCCCATGGGCGTATATTCAAACATTGAGACCATGTTCGAAGCAAGAATGATGGAGGTTTTTAAGGTAAGTAAGTAAGTAAGTTTGTTTAGGGTTGCTACAAGGTGTAGGTATAGACAAGTATAAATGTCACAGTGGCAGAATTAATTATCCTTGTTAAATGAGAGGAATGTTAAGATGACCACCATACAGACAGAACCTACTGGTAAGTATAAAACCAACAAATTCTTAGTATTTTGAAGACCCACTGTACAAATGGTATTTAAATTAGTATTTTCTTATATTCTTATTGTCATTTTAAGTATACATGTACTGAACTGTAAAACATTAAGATTTTATTAAGGTTTTTCTAATTTTTTATTAAGATTTTTTCTCTAAAATTAAGATTTTTCAAGTTTCTGATTAAGATTTTCCAGGTTCACAGGTTCACATCTCTGTGACGCGTATGCCAGTCACAGTTCTGAGCAGACAGCGGAATGCTTTGAATACAAGGATAACGATGCCATGGAATCATTACCTACTCCAGCATGTAGTCAAGAAGCCAGCTTTGATATTATGGAAGCAGTTGAATAAGAGATTTTTCATTTCAATATTTCATAATTGAGGATTATGATGTGCAGAATAACAGATGGGTCACAAGGTTCATGTGGTAAGAAGCTCGCACAAGGGTTGAATGGAAACCATTGAGACATTTACTTTTTTTTGCTATGAGCAACCATGCTTGAAACGTGTCAAAAAATTGAAAGAAAAAGAAATAGACTTGGCGATGCATATGACCAAAGATACTGAGGAGAATCGTGATCAGTGTAGATCTAAAGTGTGTGAGAAATCATTCAGTGAAAATAACACTTTCACTGAACATATGAAAACTCACCTTGATCAGAAACAGCAACAATGCACAATGTGTGAGAAATCATCCATTGGAGACTTTATCCTTGCTTAGAAACCTCATCTATGTACCCATGACAATGGTGACAAAATGTATGATAATATAGTGAAACAAATCTGTGATTTTTAACTGTGGTGATAGAACTCTTAGTGTTCCAATATTGTTTTGATATTGTGGTTTGTATGTTCAGTGTGATTATGAAAGATAAAATGTGACGATGTTTCTATGCATATGACTGTGATACATATCTTGATATATCTGTGATAGCGAATTATTCTTCATATTTATTTATTTATTAATTTATTAATTAATTAATTAATTAATTAATTTATTTATTTATTAGAGATTTGCATGAGTAGGGTGATTGTGAAATAAAGTGTGACAGTGTTTGTATGAATGTGAAAATGGTAAACTTGAACAAACATCAATTGTTGACATTGTTGCTGTGATATGGATTAACAGATTAGGATGTTATTGCTGGGGGTCTTCTGCTACAGTCGCACTGCCAGCTGTGATGTCTTCAATTATGGACTGGGAATTGAAGTTGTAGTGGTATTTGCGAAAATTAATGTGTTTCAAGCGATGTAGAGTCAGTAAATCTGAACTCTGTCGCTAAATGAGTAAACACTGCTCTAGGCCACAGGCGATGTAGAGTCAGTATATCTGAACTCTGTCGCAATTTCACAAAGAAGATATGGAGTAGAAGCAATAAATGAGAAGAGGATTACCACACTATTAGTGAATTGATTTGTGAAAATTAATGTGTTTCAAGCGATTTAGAGTCAGTAAATCTGAACTCTGTCGCTAAATGAGTAAACACTGCTCTAGGCCACATGCGATGTAGAGTCAGTATATCTGAACTCTGTCGCAATTTCACAAAGAAGATATGGAGTAGAAGCTTGCTTGCCATAGAAACAGAGATGAAGAAGAATACAATTGCATTGATTGTATTGTAAATTATAACCATATGGTGCTTTTATGTGCAATATACTGTGTATGACTGTAGTGTGTGAGTGTGACTGGTGGGAGTGATTTGAAAGGCAGATGCTGTGATACAGTTTACTTTTGTATTGTTGAATAACCATATGACCTGTTGTAATCAAGCATATGTGCGATATGTATGTGATACATGACTGTATTGTGTAAATGTGACTGAAAAATATTGATTACAGTGGAATCGTTTTGCTATTGTCATAATAGATGGGGTAATTGCATTAACAGGAAAGAACATACGGATGCTAAAATTACTGTCCAACCATGAAATTGGTTTGATTTGATCTTTAATAATTTCATCATATGTTTCTTGACGGGAAGCAGGAAGATGAGTTACTTATGGTCACCTGTCATATTTGAAAGGAGCAGTAGTTTCTAGAGTAGTTAATGGCATCTGTTCTAAAGCAATGACAGATCTCAACACAGATTCCTAAACTTGTGTGAAAGTCATAATCTGCCACAAAGTCCAGTCAAATATGATTCACCAAGTGTAATAAATAGATCGGTGTCTACTATGTAATAAATAATTGTTCACTTACATTAAACAGATATGGTGTCAATATATTTCTAGTGACTTTTCATAAAGAACACATTTTTAGCAGTTAAAGGTATTGGTCCGCCGGACTTGTCAACATCAGAATGTGAACAGCTCCACAAATTCTCAATTTTTTAACACAATACAGCAAACACGACCATACAATTTTTAGCAAAATTCTATATAAATATCTGTGGATCAGGAGGAACTAAAAATACATCTAATAACAGCACCCAGGAAAGATTAAATATCACATTTATTTTTATCCATCGACATTCATTTTGTGTTGCCAAGCAAGTGTCACGTGACAATGCTCCAGATTGTTGTTATGGAGATTGCAAGTGAAACCAAAAGTAACAATCAGAAAACAGATATTTAGAAATCCAAATAATGAGTCAAAGAAAACATAACTTTGGCGTGAGCTGGAGGGTGATTCTGCCCCCAAATAAATGTCAACAGGCAAATCTTGCCTATTCTGAAGAACCGTATCAGTAATCATGTAAACAACAGCCAAGCCTATAAATGAAAACCCACGATTAACTTAAACACAGTACACAAAAAACAAAGAAGTAATTCAAATTTTACAGACAGCAGTCAGCTACAAGGCAATAACTCGGAGGACTCATTAAGTTCTCACAATAACAATTAATATATTCATATAAAGGCACTGCCTTAATAGATGGCCAACCCTAAAGATTCTGACGATTGCTATATATTTCATTTCATAAAAAATAAATTCAGAAACTTTATATGGTTGTTTCTTCAAATATAATAGAGTATCAATCGCACTGTTGGGCCATGCACACATGGGTTTCATTTCTATGTCTTCATGTAGGGACTCCCGCGTAGGGACCATAGATCCTGTATCCTGTATGCGTAAAAAGAACGGTGAGGAAGCAAGAATGATGGAGGTTTTTAAGGTAAGTAAGTAAGTAAGTAAGTTTGTTTAGGGTTGCTACAAGGTGTAGGTATAGACAAGTATAAATGTCACAGTGGCAGAATTAATAATCCTTGTTAAATGAGAGGAATGTTAAGATGACCACCATACAGACAGAACCTACTGGTAAGTATAAAACCAACAAATTCTTAGTATTTTGAAGACCCACTGTACAAATAGTATTTAAATTAATATTTTCTTATATTCTTATTGTCATTTTAAGTATACATGTACTGAACTGTAAAGCATTAAGATTTTATTAAGGTTTTTCTCATTTTTTATTAAGATTTTTTCTCTAAAATTAAGATTTTTCAAGTTTCTGATTAAGATTTTCCAGGTTCACAGGTTCACATCTCTGTGACGCGTATGCCAGTCACAGTTCTGAGCAGACAGCGGAATGCTTTGAATACAAGGATAACGATGCCATGGAATCATTACCTACTCCAGCATGTAGTCAAGAAGCCAGCTTTGATATTATGGAAGCAGTTGAATAAGAGATTTTTCATTTCAATATTTCATGATTGGGGATTATGATGTGCAGAATAACAGATGGGTCACAAGGTTCATGTGGTAAGAAGCTGGTACAAGGGTTGAATGGAAACCATTGAGACATTTACTGTTTTTTGCTATGAGCAACCATGCTTGAAACGTGTCAAAAAATTGAAAGAAAATGATATTGCTGTATTTAGATATCTTGAAAATGTGATAACTGAAAATGCTCATGAGTTGAAAAATGTAGATTTGATATCCGAAGCAGGATTTATTGTTTAGAGGTTGTTATGCTCATTGGCCGAACAAATATGCTTGTATAGATGCAATGTGATGCGGTCTGTGTATTCTGAAAGTTATTTTTTCATTTATGTAGAGCATTTGTATGTAAAGCAATTTCAATACTACGCAATAGGAGGCCATGTGGAGCGAGATGAGTGGACCAGGATAAGTGACATGCGTCGGGGTATGATATGTCCTATTGCTGCTTTAGTGCAATCATGTGTGTATGTAGTCTTTAGTGATGAACCATATAATAAATGCAATCAGCAAGCAGATTACAAAATCTCTTTACAAGTGTTAAACATGACCACAGGAGTCTAGAGTTTCGGCCCGCCTCTACCAGAGGAGATTGGTTCTCTACCACCAGGTAAGGAGTATGGACGTATAAGGGGAGCCTCGGCTGTGGCCGTCAATGACACCTTACTGGTATGTGGAGGAACGAGTCGTCTGCTAGCTCAGTACGTGCCCAGCACCCGCGTGTGGCACAGACTGACTCCGCCGAGTCTACATCATGTTACATGGGTGCGTTACGTGGAGCATTTCGGGTACCAGCATAAAGAGGACAATTAAACAGAAAGTGAATTTCATGTTCAACCTTATTATCATTGCAACATGGACAGAACCTATTCTCTACAGGTTTCTATTGAAACCGTCCAATTTCAATATTTAGTGGCAGAGTGCTTGATCTCAACTGGGCTATAAAAGATCTGCAGGATTTTGACATATTTTTACTGACATAAATTTCTGTGTTATAACTATCTTTTATTTTTGTATATAAACGAAGTTTTGATTGTTTGTTTTTATCCCCTTTCCAGTTCATAATCTCATTTTACATTAACTTATTTGACACTGTTTTTATAATAAAATCAAAATCTAAATTATCAAGATCCTCAATAGCAGTGTTAAAATCAAAATTAATATCAACCATCCTAAGGATACATCTGACGTTATAACTCCAAGTGCGACCTTTGTGTTTCCAGTCCCACAAAAATATTTTCTTTGTAAGTCTATAATTCCTCATACTTAAAATCCTTTGCAACAATTTCAGCATCAGTTCAGCATTCTATTTTCATCATGTTCTGTGTCATGTTTTTTCATTTCATCCATGAAATCTTTAACCAAATCAACATTAATCTTATTATCATCAATTTGCTCCTGCAGTTCATATCTGACTACACCACAAACTTGATCCTTTCTGATATTGAGGTTTCTACGTCGTCAATACGCCTACTTAGACTTGTATTCAAGTTTTCAATACTGCTCTTAATGATCATAAACATAGCCCCAACATCAACATCAACTACTCCGTCACCAGCCATCGCTATGACTTTTGCTTTCTTACTGTCGCTGTCCTTTTGCGGTGAACCTGCGGGTCTTTTGAGTCCTAATCCAGGTGGCATTGGTGGCATTAGCCTGAATGCTGTTCAATATAAATGCACTAATACTAATCTTACACCGTTGATACGACTTTTAAAAATGATATTAAACTATATTAAACTATATTAATGACTTTCTTTTCAGTTCTTTTCTTTTCAATAAAAACAATCTTTTGTAAACGTATTTCAATAAAAAGACACACTTATGTAATCCTTGTTACTTCACAAGTAAGAATATCCCAGTCTAATTTCTGTATCCTATAACAAGTCATTACACGAAGAGGAGCTTATTAAATGCAAGGTGTGCAAAGTGAAGTTTTCAGCCAGCCGTAACAAGTTTTTATTTTCAAATATACCGGGCTTAGATGGCAGACTATGCTCAGCTTTGTTATGATACGTAGGTCCTTGTTTTAACATGTATCTATTACTGGATAGTACTTGAGGGGACCTATAATCATTGAGTAATGGTACGGCCGGCCTTATTGTGTTATGTCGCTTGAGCAGGCCAACTATATATATCACCTGCAGGTGTGGAGGATCTATGTTAGGAGTGCGTTACTTGAAGAGGGTGGCTATAGATACAGCCAGTAAGACTGTTAGCAGTATGCCGTAGCCTTCGTGACCATCTGGTTTCTCCTCATAACATCAATATGCAGGATGAGCGGTAAGAGTAATGGGACACACGATATATAAGTTCATATGGATGTGGGTTGACGATGGGCACTTGTACGAGAGGCCCAGTATTACATGTTAATAGAATGGTTATTTTGCCGTCATGTGGTCACAAAAACGTAATATAATGGTCTGTATTAGCGTAATGTTTGATTAACAGTTTGTATATATTTGCTTTTAATTTTAAATATACCGGGCTTAGATGGCAGACTATGCTCAACTTTGTTATGATACTTAGGTCCTTGTTTTAACATGTATCTATTACTGGATAGTACTTGAGGGGACCTATAATCATTGAGTAATGGTACGGCCGGCCATATTGTGTTATGTCGCTTGAGCAGGCCAACTATATATATCACCTACAGGTGTGGAGGATCTATGTCAGGAGTGCGTTACTTGAAGAGGGTGGCTGTAGATACAGCCAGTAAGACTGTTAGCAGTATGCCGTAGCATTCAGTGACCATCTGGTTTCTTCACACAACATCAATATGCAGGATGAGCGGTAAGAGTAATGGGCACGGCCGGCATTATTGTTTTATGTCGCTTGTGCCGGCCAACTATATACAGTCTATGCCAAATCCATCGGTCCGTCGATTAATAGGAATAGAGAGCGTTGACGGGCATACACAACCTATCACCACTTAAATCATCCAGTGTGTAGGTATTTGTTCCCTGTACATGGAGATAAGACATTCATCGACAATGATGAGTCAGTCCATCAAATACCACAGTAGACATCACTTATCATCACTAGATCTTTTAAAACTGAAATTGCTAAATGTAAAATA
>JAGTTF010001466.1:0-15873 GCA_019095985.1 Streblospio benedicti | reverse complement strand
AGAGATCTGAAAAACTAGCATATTTTCACTCCCCTTTCTGTGCTAGAAACACTTGCAAGTATGGGACCCTCACACCAAGAAGAACATTGCAAAACTAGAGCAAGTCAACATGGGCAGCACGATTTGCCATGGCCGACTACTCTACCTACAGCAGTGTTACCGCCATGTTTAGACAGCTACAATGGGAGACACTATCCGCCCGCCGGAAAAATCACCGTCTAGCACTTATGTATCATGCAAATAGTGAACAAGAAAGTGACCATACCTGCTGATGACATCCTCCTACCAGCTGACCAATGTACACAGTCATCACATCATCACAAATTTAGACATTTAACAGCAAATACAGACACATTGAGGAACTCCTTCTTTCCAAGGACGATTCAGGGGTGAACAGGATTGACTCAGACACTGCCAACTGCAGTTCTGTAGACACTTTCCGTGCCGGGCTACAAGCCTTGCACAGGGCGACTAGGTGGCGTTGCGTCCTCCCATCCATCTGCCCATATGCTGATAAAGCCATGCAGATTAACTTACAGATACAGATACAGATCAGTGGTAATTTTTTGGTCAATTCAGGCTTGGACATTATCATGGTAGAAGTTCCACTGCTGAAGCACTGTCTAAACATGTAAGATAAAAGTACATAATCCATCCAAAAGCGTATTTACAACTGATAGATTTATGAGCGGTTTCAATCTCTCTCTCAAGATTTTTATAACAGCGTGATGTAATTAATAATGTGTACAATGTTATAAACTTGACTTCTTAACCTTGAAACAAATGCAGATGAAGCGTTTTAAGCATTTGCAATCTTTTAAAAAGCGTAATACATTTATATATAAATTCATGTTGTTTTTTAATACATTTGAGCTTCTGCTGTTTTCTGTTGTCAAACCTTTTGGTTTATCCCACAGCATCATAGGAATATTTGAGCCACTTGGATATGTATCACAATGGAAACATTTGAATCAGCAGTCTACCAATCATGAGGTGCCAAAGAAACCTCACTACAATGTATATATCATGTCACAGGGGCAAATTATAGACTAAAATAAATAATAAAATGTCTTTGTTTCACATTACGAGTGTGTCAAAAAAGACATTCTATTCATTTTTAGTCTATAATTTACCCAATATCAAGATAGATCTAAGTAATATCTGCTAAAGTGGTGAAAAAAAAAAATGGTGACAGGGCTTGACATTAAGGGACTGCCCATCATCTATTGCCGGGGGAAGTGGTGAGGATTTGGTCTGATGTTCATGTACAAAATTCATGACCCCCCTTATTTTTATCTACAAATGGCAACCCCCCATATTTTTCAAGTACAAAATCGGTGACCCCCATATCAATTTTTTTTTTGCCATGATTATACGCACTAGATTAGTATGTGTTTTACCCATGATATGCAATAAAACAAAAAAAAGAAAAAAGTCTTTAATATTACTCTGGCACAAAATAGACAACGCCCGCCAGCCTCTTGTACTTGGTACAAAATTGATGATCCCCCCCCAAAAAAAAACAAATAAAACATCTGTACCAAAATAGAGAACCCCCCAAGTTTCCTCAGACTCCCCCTGACTTAAATAATGAGCATTCCCTAAGCATGGCTCGGTGGCCCCTAGGCCAGTAGATTTGAAATCATGGCTTCGGGCCACTGGAACTAAAGGTCAGTGGCCCGACCAGGCCACCTTATCCTAGACTGCTTGCATTATTGATTTTTTGGAGTCTAGCAGGGTCGAGGTTAATGAGCACTGGCCTACAGCTTAGATATTTGTTACACTCTCATGATTTGCTAATATATAAATTATTTTCAAATTCTAAATATTTATGCATGTACTAAATTAGTAACATAATATTACTTAAAATAACAATAGTTTTTATTGTAAATGAAAAAAAAAACACATTTTGAACTTGGGGCACCACATCATGAATTTGGGCCAATAGATATTCCCAAACCTGGTGGCCCAAAAGGGCCACCAGTTAGCAAATCTTAATGTTAAAGCCCTGCTGGTGTGACACATGGTATAGTATAGTGGTGAGATCACTCTATCTATGCACTTGTGTTGTCTCTGGATTTGCCAGCACCAGCTCATGCATGAATAGGGTGAACTCACCATTGATACCATTACCCTTACAATGTCTAGCAAAAAATCATTCAACTATATAACTTCCCATATTATCATGTTTTCATAAACAAGACAGCATATCCTTTTAAAGGTGTAATAGATATCAAATGTAAATCTTAATTTCCTCACAGCAAAAACGGGAAAGGCATCATTTATTTGTCCCAACACCAACTTTAAACTGGTACATAGGCTAGAGCAAGAGCTCAAGGGGTTTAAAAGACACCCTCAAAACACTGCTATTACATTCACTAAACAAATATTTCGATACCCTTTTTTAGATCTATATGTAGTTTTCCCACTACATGTACTTCTCATTTAACGTATAACGTGAACCTATGTGTTATCTTGGAGATGGACATATGCATTAATAATTTTTTTTATGGTGCCCATAACTTGAGGACTTGCTCTATTGAGTCTATTGGTTTTTTTTTCGGTTTGCTTTAACCTATGTCGGGCATTTTGAAAAAAAAATACTGAATGATATGACCCCAAACTTTCTGATTCCTCCAAGAATGAGCCCCAGAAGAGACTGGTCACTTCATTGGTGGACCTTAGTGGGGACCAATTATTGATAGTGAAACTGGATAATCATGTCAACCCTTGTCATTGTGTTTATATTATTGCTGATTTGATGTAGATTAGAGAAATGTTTATCTTCTATTAAACTGTATTTAGAATGAATTCACAAGTTTAGATTGCAATGCTGAAATTTAATGCTAGCATTGAAAAGAAACTGCTAAAACAAACAAATATCTTAAGCTGCATATGTTTCGCTAGTAATGTCCATGTATATACCCGGGGTATATATGTTTAAAATCTTTTATTATTGTGACATATGTTACATTTGACTACATAATATAATATAATATAATTTTATAATAAAGTAGCACCCGCCCATTGGGCCTATTTGTCTAATTAAATTTTTTATATACAAATGGAGAAATACAAATAATAAAATTTAATAAATACAGTACATATAGTTTTTCTTTTCTTTCCAAATCCTATCACATGTTAAAAAATTTAATTTAATTAAATCACAAATCCAGATAAAATTCAATCACAGAGGAAATCCTAGAGAACCTCATTATTATTTCATTTATATTTTATACATACCATCTTTCCTTTTTTTGTCCAAATATTATTAATAAACTTAGATAGTAGCCTGAGGTGTGAGTTATATAAATTTTTGAAGTTATTGATCAAAGAGTAAGTAAGTACAATGTCTCTGGTATTCTGAAGAAAAGTTTGATCTTTCAGTTTTATAAAAAATTACAATTAAAAAGGAAGTGTGTTTCATTTTCTACTTTCGTGCATTACATAGGGTACATAAGCGATCCTCTAGTTTAGTTTTTTGCTATATCGACCTGTTTCAATAGAAAGGGGTAGTATACCCATGCGTATCTGAGCTAGTAATGATCTTTGTGATCTACTTAGATTGAGTTGTACATATTTTTTTTTACTCCAAAATTTTCTTTTAATTTAACATATGTTCTTAGTTTTGGTTTCAGTAGTTAATTCTGTTTTCCATTTTTTCACAATATGTTTAACAATTTTTCCTTAAACCAGGTAAGATCATTCAGACTTTGAGTAGTATATCTCAGTGCACCCTACTTCTTCACATATATTCTTAACAGTGTTACACCATTTACCAATAAACTTTTGCATATATTTGCTATTTATATATAGGATACAGGAGTTAGACTGGGATATTCTTACTTGTGAAGTAACAAGGATTACATAAGTGTATCTTTTTATTGAAATACGTTTATAAAAGATTGTTTTTATTGAAAAAAAAGAACTGAAAAGAAAGTCATTAATATAGTTTAATACAGTTTTTTAAAAGTCGTATCAACGGTGTAAGATTAGTATTAGTGCATTTATATTGAACAGCATTCAGGCTAATGCCACCAATGCCACCTGGATTAGGACTCAAGAGGCCCGCAGGTTCACCACAAAAGGACAGCGACAGTAAAAAAGCAAAAGTCATAGCGATGGCTGGTGACGGAGTAGCTGAAGTTGATGTTGGGGCTATGCTTATGGTCATTAAGAGCAGTATTGAAAACTTGAATACAAGCCTAAGTAGGCGTATTGACGACCTAGAAACCTCAATATCAGAAAGAATCAAGTTGGTGGTTCAACAGGAGATTGGTGTAGTCAGAAAAAAAATAGGCTTTAAACATGGGTTAATTTTTTCCCCCTAAAAGTGCATTATTTTAGTTTTTGACATATTGATCTTCATCTTCCATTGAATACACCACTTATTGACACTATTGGTCACTATTAAGCATTTTCTGCATCTCAGTCTCATCATTTGCAAGAATCACTACGTCGTCTGCATATAATAATAAGGGTATTGTTGTGTCTTTGATCTTTATGCCAATATTCATATCTTTTTTAGTTGTTTAGCTGGGTCATTAATAAACAGGTTAAACAAAGTTGGGGAGAACAATTCCCTTGCATAACACCAGTTTTTGGTCTTAAACCATGCTGTATTTTGACCATTAATATTAACACATGCTTCAGTGTTGGCATGGATTGATTTGAGAAGGAAATATAGTTTGCCATCAATACCCTTGTGAATCATTTTGTATTTTAGCATTTCCCTACTTATACCATCAAACGCTTTGTTGAAGTCAATGTAAGTTGCAAAAGTGCTTTTCTCTTCTCCATGAGCCTTTGACTTATGATGGAGTGTAATGTAAATAAGTGGTCAGTACAGGGTTGTCCCTTCGAGGAAACCCATTTTGTTCATCTACTATCTCGCTACCCTAGGAAGTTTGTTATTCTTATGTTAATAATACCGGTGAACAATTTAAAGCAACAACTAAGCAAACTAATGCCTCTATAGTTAAAAGCGGAATACGGGGGTCATTTTTTTACATTTTGTTCGAGTGGTTTGATCATGGCTTTATACCATTCACTGGGTATTTTACCTGTCTCGAGACATAACTGAAACAATTCCTTTAGCAGCCCCCCCTGATATGAGTGTTCTTTTAAGACTTCATTCATAGTCTGTCAATGCCGGGACTCTTTTTTGTTTTTTTGCTTAGATACTTGCGTAACACCTGGCCAGTAGTGTAAACAATTGTATAAATTTACTGGGCTTTGAATGACATCAAATCGGGATTCGCATACATAAAGTCTGCACCCCACTAGTTTCTGCGTATGGTCGATGCATAAATTCCAGGGATTTCAGGCAAAAGAATTTATACGTCGAGCATCTCCTGATAGATAACCTCTTTTTGGCATTAAATAATTTTTTCCCAAAGGGCATAGTCAACTCACAACCGGCGTAAACCTGGCGTAAGAAAAGTGCACAGTGAAAGCATGGTCAGCGTAACCCCCTTTGAACTTCGCATAACGCTATTTGAAATTATGAGTTTTCAAAGCTTTAAGTCCAATGATTGAAAATAATGATATATTGTCAGTTGACGCTACAGTGAATGTCCTCAACAAAGAAAAAGAGTAAACAAAGGAAAAACTTAATAAAGGAAACTTTTTCTCATGCATTAGCTTATAATAATGTACCGAGTAAGTAAGTAAACTGATGTAGTAAACAAGGAAACCCTCTACAAAGGAAGGTTTGTGACTGCAAATTGGGTTCCGTTGCTGAGGACATTCACTGTATACTAACTTCTTATGATATTTTTATAAAAAGAAAACTGTATGACGCCAAAAGTAACAAGATGAAAACATACTTATGGTTTTGGATTTGAATTGATGTCATATAATTCTTATTAAACCATATAATGCAGAAAAAACATTATCTGTTATTTTTTGTTAAAACATAGAAGTAAAAGTTGTTTATTTTAGAACAGATGCAATGTCTTCACAATGATATGATGTGGACCAATGCGTCGATGCGGAAGAGTAAAATATGATATTTTGGTGGGAAAGGGTAAAATGATATTTGGTAAAAATTAAAACAGCCTACCTGGTTTCCAAAATCATTGTTCCTTTTTCAGTGTTCATTGCAGTGGTATCCGTAGCTCTGGCGTGTCTGCAATATGCCATGAACACCAATTAGTAAATTTCCACAAGATCTTGCTTATCAATTATTGAGTATATGAATTGATAGTGTCACCATGTCCTATGATGCAAATTATTATTTAATGTAGATCAGTCTGAATGAAAAGGCAACTAGTCCTAATGTGCTAACAGCTAAAAAGTAATTCATGGAGTAGCCTTTGAACCTAAATGTTTGTTTTTTTATCTCAAATGAATCTTTTGTTATTGTATTTGTTGCTGCAATCCACACCATTAAAGCTGTCATCATTTCTGAAGGGGAGGGGGTGGTCAGAATGGGCGTGGGTGAAAGAATTTCAGTGCAAGGACTCTGAGGGGAAGGGGTCACATTTAAATGCAAGGGAATGGAGTGGTGGAGGGTCAGTTTCAGTGCATCACATTTAAAGCAAAAATTCAAACAAGATGATTTTTTTTTGCGCTCTCAGTATCACAAATATTAGATCTAAAATATTCATGTATAATATTAGCATTACTTGCAAAGAAATAACAAAAAAAAAAAAACTAAACTATAAAACCAAATACCTTGATACAGTTTTATTCTTTCAACAATACTAATATGTGATGCAAAATTAATGATGAATTAAGTAATGAAAAAAGTGTTGTTCAGGTTGTTCCCAATGATGATGACACTGATGAAAAACAAAGAATGAAGATAAATAGTTCAGATGAAACTGATATAAATGTTGATAGTGATGATCACCACCAACCTACCGTATATCAAGATTAGGAGATGTATTACATAGAAAACAAAATGCTGACATGATGTACAACTGATGAAATTCAAATGCGGGTACTTTGAAGAGACATTTGTATGTGAACATTAAAGTTGTGATACAGTTTATACTTTTCATGTATTCTTTTATCAAATTCAATATTAAGTGCTATGTTGCATTTACTCTGAAATGAAGGAGGAAAAGGGGTGGGGCGGCTTTTCACTGCAAAATGTGAGGAGGGTTTTGAGTGCACAACTTCTGAAGGGGGGGGGGGGATAAAAATTTCATTGTAAGCTCATGACACAAATCTCCCCCCCCCCCTCATAAATAATGACAGCTCCCCAATAACCACAAAGTATTTTTGTAATATTTTTCATTCTGACCTTTTATCAGAATATCATTTTTTGCTATTGCCCAAAGCCTATCATTTTTTAAATAAATGTCTGTTGATAAAATGTAAGAAAATATATTTCACATTTACACATTAATTATTCAATAAACTACAATCTACACTTCACTAGGGGGTGCATGTTAAAGGTTTTACATATTTTGGAGATATAATTTAACAAGTTAAACTTTTTCTTGTACAATCTATAAATTTTGTTTGGCAAATTTGATAATTCATGTTTCTTCAACAAGAAAAATAGCCCCCAATAATGATAACAGTGTGTTTATTTGAGTTGTCCAGGTAGGGAAATGTGTGGACAATTTTGAATGACAATTTAAGTTGATGGTGGCAGACAAAAGTGTTGTAACTTAAATTAAATGTTGAGCTTGGACCTTTCATTAGTGCAGTAATTGCTTTCAGGGAAGTGCTCATGAAAAGCCCAGTCAAGAAACTTACTCTAGTTAGTGGTGATCAATGGATCAGGTTTGAGAATTGTAGCATTTAGTTAAAATGCTATTTTACATATTGATAAAAAAGTGCTTCTGTACAGCTACAACATGCCATGGCAGACCACTGAATGTATGCAAATTTATTCTGCTTGTAGCTTAAAAATTTAGTATGTAATATCATGCAATATGACAGAATGATGATCAAAAGAATGTAGTCTGTTCAAATGACTATTTTTACCAGCCAATTATAATATGATTTTTTGTCAAGGTTAGCTAGCTGTGCAGAGTGCTAGCTGCGGTTAAAAAAAAGAAATTGGTGGTGCTGTACAGTCACTTTTCTGGAGTTGCTAGATAAACAACATTTGGAGATTTTCATTTACTTTTCATATATATGTTGTGATATGAACAAATCGGATTTTTAGACTACACTATTTTAATTCCTCTAAGAGTGAATATAATCTGGACTTTTACTCAATCTATGAAATTATCATTAGTGCCAATTTAAGAGGCTGGACCTTTCATTGTGCAGTAATTGCTTTCAGTGAAGTGCTCATCGAAAATCCTAGTTAGAAACTTAATAGTATTAATAACTTAATAGTTTCACTTTTTTGAGAACATTAATTGTTGTCAGTTCTACTCTGGAATTCACTTATCTTGGATTGACACTTATCTTGTGTACTTAATATGAGCACCTGCTAGTAAGTAGAATTTCTTGCTACTGTAACCAGGCATACAACAAATGGATATTCTACATATTTGAGTAGCTAGTTTGTGGAGGTGTGACCCCATCTTACAATCCACCTTTTTCATAGTTTGTGTAGTAGATGCAGTTGCCGTCATATTCCAACAGTCGTTTTCAAACCGATAACACATGTAATTTGTGATAATATCAGCTATATAATATAGGCTAATATCTCAAAACTAAATTTGTGGAAGTGTTGCGTGCCAACTTTATATTTACGTGTGAAATCGAGTATTCACAAATGTTGATATATTTAAAGATATATGCCCTCTGAGAAAAACTTTATCATGGATTTTTTGTTGTTGCTGATGAATTATCAACGCTTGGCAAGAAATTTTGCGATATGTGTGGTTCTCAAACTTAAATGTGTGCTTGGGTTGAAAGAGTGTGTGTGAGTGTGTGAGTGATTAGGATTGTGAGCTGAATGTGCCTCCGATGCAAGTCATGCGAGAAACGGGGTGGGTGGTGGTGGTGGTGGTTCTTCTGTACATATGTATTACACCTATTCTCCGCCCAAGTGACCCTCTTTTTTCACCTTCTAGACAGCACTTTTGACTAGCATTTCTGGCTAAAGCCACACTTTTGACCCTGAAACCCAGCATCTCACCACTTTTACAGTGAAGCTACTGAATGAGTGCCTTGAGCCTTGATAAAAAACAAATTGTCTACAACTGTTACCATTTTTTTAACCCTGCAGTGTGTACTTGTTTATATCTCATGTCTTTTGACCCTGCAAAAATCATTTAATCAGCTGTTTAGACCCTAACTTTATGGCCGTGATCAGCACTTTGCCTTTTCGAGAAAATAAGGGGCTGAGGACCCCCCCCGGGCGAGAACTGATCAAATGATGATCAATAAGTGTGCCAATGACCATGTTTAAATTGTGAAGTCATGAGAGCCAGACGGGGATCAGGACTATAAACAACCACATTTACATCTTACATTTACATTTTAAATGCATTTTAAAATGAACAACTGAACAGATATAAAATTTTGTGATAACTTTCCACATTCTTCAAATACAACTTACAGCTCTTTTTAGGCCTTTCATACAACTTCCTCCCCATCCCTGCCCCGAAAAATCCAAACTAGATCAAAAGTGTTCAAAAGAACACTGCGTCGCTAAATAGCGTTGACTTATAGGCAATTAAGATATATACTGAAATAATGTAGGAATTGACCCGCAGTTGGGTGTCAATCGAGGTGGTCAATCACCATTCTATCTTGACTACAAATCCATTTATTTTAAAAATAAATCATATTATAACATTCAAGTCAATTTCGTTTGTTTTGGCGCGGAGGCGTCAATTCCTACAGTTTTGAGCGCGCAGGCGTTAGTCTAAACTATTTGCTCTCCGCAACAGCGAGCTCATCTTGCTACGTCAACGCCTGTATTGATATTGTGAGGAGTTTAGACTAGCTGCCATTGTTTTTTTGGGGGCGTGTTTTCCATCGCCAAATTGAGCACAGAGATTGACCAATCAGCTCAGGTTATTGGCGGTGATTTTTTGCGGAATGATAGAATGTATACTTTACAATCAAGAAATTTATGAATTTGAGGGAAAACATCAGAATGAATCAGAATCAAATATCCTGCAAAAGATATTTGTGTTGCCATACAATAGTACTGAATAACAAGATGATAATCAAATCCAATAATCTATTTTGCTGTTGCTTGGAATATTGACTTTTTCTTGAAGGCTAAGTGCATTGAATATTATTAAAAATGTCATAAAAGCAGCTTCAGCTCAATTTAATTGGCAGATTGCCCAAAATCGAATCACTTCGGTGTCGCCTCAAATCTCGTAGTTGTGTAAAGTTTTGAACAAAATCGGTTCATCCCGTGCGCCCGCTAGCTTGTCCAGAGACATACATACATAGTTACATAGTTACAAACGAACCAAACTGATGCTTGCTTCAGCAGCTGAGCTGAAGCGGCCGCAAAATGAATCTAAAGTTGTGGTGACTTACCGGTACACTAAAACATTTGTTTTCTCTTAAACCTCGTTAGCTGTGGTCAAATCTTGCCTGCATACTACCACGGCCACAACCTTCCACAATGCAAACTCCATGATCACTCCATGGATGACTGTCCAGGTGTGTTTTTGTATGGGAGCCTAGGGGGAGAATCTGAAAATACAGTAGGTACCATTATATCTCCAAAGTGGAAAAATCTGAAGAAATGTTACCCGTAGATTTATAACCAGATTGACAGGCAACAACATCAAATTAAGGAAAATTAGGGGCCTGTCCAAAGAATTTTCATCATCATCGGGTGTTTTGATTAACGTGCAGGTGCTGGGGTAACGTCCACTTCAGTGGACCCCCCTTCCAGGTAGCTGGCTAGCTGCACGCATGGCTGTTCGTACACCGGATCTCCATGTGGTTTTCTCATGAGGATCGGTTTTTGAGAGTCCCCAGTCCCTCATATCCCTCTCAGTCACCTGCTTCCATGAAGTCTTGGGTCTACGGGTTCCACGTATACCAGCCACTTGCATGTCCCATGCTGTCTTGATTGCTCCCGCTTGACCGTACCACGTGGCCATACCAACGAAGTCTTCTCTCCTTCAGAATGAGGTCAAGGTCCTCAAGGCCGAGAAGCTTCAAAAGCTCACTTGAACTGGTGGTGGCGGCGTTCTCCGGCTTCACATTGCAGATCTGTCTGATCATTGCCCTGTCATTGCGTTGCAAACGTTGGTTTGGCTTGGTTAAGGGCCATGTCTCACTAGCATGGAGCATTGCACTCCATTACACACAAGTACTGTATACATGTCCCCGCGTCTTGTGTGAGAGGTGGCGAGATGAGAGAACAGGCAGCAGCTCCCTAAACTTCCTCCAGGCTGTCTTCACCCGTGTTGTCGTTGCAGCGTCACAGCCACCGGCAGCCGAGCATGTCTCCCAGGTAACAAAAAGGAAGCTACGACCTCCAACTTGTCGGGTCCCACCTGAACCTCACTCTGTGGTCTGCCATCGATTGGTCTCGCAGTACCCAGGCAACGTCTGCACTTGAAACTTGGGTCCTCTGTTAGGCGTTTAAGTCCACTGCATTTCTTATGCACCCACTTTTTGCAGCCTTTACAGAGAACGCTGTTTGACCTCACACCAGTGCAGCAAACAGCACAGGGAAACTTGCCAGAGTTTTGGAGAACATCAGACCTGAACCGCAGATCATGATCTTAGTCTTCCTTGCATTCACTCTTAGACCTTTTTTTCTCCATGCCTTCCTTCCACAACAACAGCCTACTGACACATTCCTCAAGTGACTCTGTTATTATGACTAGGTCATCAGCATAAAAGGTCCTCCCCAAGGGACACCAGATCGGAACTCACGAGAAAGGGCTTCAAGCACTACGATGAACAGCAGTGGACTGAGTACCGAACCTTGGTGGACACCGACTTTCACCTCAAACTCTTCACTGTAACCATCACCAACGCGAACCTGACTGCGTGCATTCGCATACATGCTCTGGACTAGGCGCACAATCCACTCCTCTACACCAAGTTTCCTCAGTGCCCACCAGATGACCTTCCTAGGAACCCTATCAAAAGGCCTTCTCCAAGTCCACAAAAGCCATATAGAGTCTTTTGTTGGCTGCAAGGTACTTCTCCTGCAGTTGTCTGACAACAAAAATTGCATCTGTTGTGCCTCTGCCTGGGGACGAAGCCAAACTGGGACTCGTCGATAGACACCACCTGTCTAATGAGCCTGTCCACAATCCTTTCTAAGACTTTCATGACTTGCTCAGTCAGCTTCAGACCACGATAGTTACCCCTATCCAGAGCATCCCCTTTGCCCTTGTACAAGCAGACAATGAAACTCTGCTCCCAGTTGGATGGGACTTTTCCGTCGCGTATGATCGCATCTATGAGGTCAAGGATCATGGAGGCGGCAGTATCGCCAGCTGCCTTAACCATCTCTACCACTATGCCTGAGGGTCCAGCTGCTTTGCCTGACTTCATCTGTGAGATAGCCTTCTTAACCATACTAATGGTGATTGGGTTTGACGGACCTTCCACAGGTGGTTCATCAGATAGATGGTCTGGATCCCAGTCAAACTCAACGTTCAGGAGCCTTTCATAGTATTCTAGCCATGCCTTCTGCTTGGATTCATCACTCATGGACATCTCACCAGCATCATTTTTCACTGGCTTGTCACCCATAACATCTGCGTTCTCTCTTCGCATCTGGTTTGCAAGTCGGAAGACTTCTGGAGACTTGTGATCAATGTTCTGGTAGACCACCTTGTCGGCTTCATAACGAGCATGATGCACTATGCGTCTAGCCATGCGCTTGGCTGTATCATATGCAGCCCTTGTGCCTTTACCAGTCTTCCATGCTTTGAAAGCTTGACGCTTAGTTGTAATAGCCTCATCGACGTTCTCATTCCACCACCAGGTCTCTCTGCGCCAACGGTGAGGGCGGGTTATGCCACACACCTCTTCAGTTGTCTTGAGTAAGCTTGTCTTGATGTTGTTCCATATGCCCTCAGTGGTAGCAACATCACTTGAAACCACACTTATGTGCGCGTTGAAGGTGTTATGGAACTGTCTGCTTACTTGTGGATCCCTCAGCTTCCAAGTTTTCAGCCTGGGGACAAATTTGCGCTTAGACTTTGGCGGCATGTCAATCCTCATATCACAAAAAAGGAGTTGATGTTGCAGGGCTATTTCCTCACCAGGTATCACTTTCACGTCTGTCACAAGTTTGCGCATGTTCCTGCGATATAAGATGAAGTCTATCTGTGTAGCTGCATTTCCTGACTTGTATGTGATGAGATGACTGTCCCGCATCTTGAAACATGTATTTCCAAGAAGAAGGTCATATGCTAGAGCATACTCCAATATTCTCTCACCTTCAACATCTGCTTCAGGCCTGCCATACCCCATTCCACCATGCACTTCCCTGTATCCTGTGCCAACACGACCTACGTGACCGTTCCAATCTTCACACGGGATAAGGTATTCGGAATCTGGAATCTTGGCAGTTACAGCATGAAGCTGATCATAGAACTTATCTTTAACCTCCTCACTATGACCACTCTGTGGCGCATACACTGATAGAATGGTAAACACACACTGACTGACAATGAGTTTCACCAGGATGATTCTGTCTGAGATTCGCTGTACCTCAAAGACCTTCTCGATCCACTCTTCAGCCACTAACACGCCTACTCCTGCAGTGCCTTTGTCGTTTCCAGACCAGTAAAGCTTGAACCTGGTGTCCTTGCCCTTGATTGTGCGGCATCCACCACCACGGTATCTGGTCTCCTGAATGCAGCAGACGTCCACTTTCCTGCGAGATGATGTTTCCACTACTTCACACACTCTTCCTCTCAGGGTATTCACGTTGAGCGTGCCTACCCTAAACTTCCTCATGCGTTGGCGGGGTTTTAGAAGAATGTGGGATTTCGCTGGATGACGGTCTGGCTGGCCCACTTTTCTTCCCAACCCTACCGAATACGACACTAGCAACAGGTTTGTCGCCGGCCCCGTCTACACTCAAATCTAGTACTACCATAAACTACGTTGGAGCAAAATTTTACATTAATTTATCCATAACAGGATACAGTAAAACCTCCAATTAAGACAACCTCTATATTGAGACAACCTCTATAATAAGACCACTTTTCACTGTCCCAACCCTTCATAAAGCTACCAAAATGAACTTCCATATAACGACCACCTGTCTATTGAGACCACCTAACACTGGTCCCAAGGTGGTCCTAATAGAGAACTTCTACTGATAATTGTATCACATTGTACTAGTCAGTTTTAGTTATTGTGCTTTGACAGCAAGTTCATGGTGTAACAATAAAAATAACAATTGTAGGAATGAAAGGCTTTTTTTTGCTTGATCATCGCAATTTTAAAGCCGAGCTTCACAGAAGTCTCGAGCTTTATAGCCGTCATGAGGTGCTCCATTGTGTTCCCTCTCCACCGCCAGTAGTATACTATAAGCACATCGCGCTGAAATTAGTGCCCAATTTGAATATTTAATCAATGAAACTGGCGGCCGACAATCGCCGATGTTAATGAGCTGGGGAAAACGTCGTAGCCATCAAATTAATACGCCATGTTATTTAAAAGCGTTAGCAACAGCGGGTAAAAACCGCCATTAATAAACTTTACAGTTATCGAAAAATAATCGTTTTACCCACTCTGCAATGTGCAGACAGATTTGTAGTAAGTGATGCATGTTGATGTTATTTTTCTGCCTATGCATGTTAAATATTATTCAAAATGAAACAAATGTTCTTGATTTAAGATCAATGATTTGGAAATGCTGATAAAATATTACTGCCGCCTTATGATGTGTGAATAAATAAAATATGAAAAACATTACTTAAACCATTGTACTTTTATTTCACTATAAGTCATGCTTACTCAGCATAAAAGTGAGCACTGAAGTTATTTTTTTTTTAAATATTATTTATTGAAACTGTTCATGGTCAAAATTTACCGCAAAAATATTGGCCCATCAAGTACAGAATTGACCCATTGATTTGCCTTACCAAGGGGCCAATTGT
Organism: Streblospio benedicti; assembly: GCA_019095985.1. Classification (NCBI taxonomy): domain Eukaryota; kingdom Metazoa; phylum Annelida; class Polychaeta; order Spionida; family Spionidae; genus Streblospio; species Streblospio benedicti. The sequence goes on along the minus strand of JAGTTF010001466.1, from coordinate 898 downwards.
CCCACTACAAGTTTAGACCAACAAGAACTCTGCTTTATTATGTCCTGACACAGTTATGTACACAGATAAGAAGTATTTTTATATTAGAGAAAATGAAATGATTGTGCTAGACTAGTATTTGCCTTATGACTCACCATAAGCTAGAAAAAGACAAATAGGATGGGTTATAAAGTGTTATGCAGTGCTGACTATCATCAAGGAGATGAATTTGTATTTACTCATCTATCTAGGGGTAGACAATGTGCTGCTAACTGTTTTATATTTCTACTGACTGCATTTGAAGAAAATTTTACTATGCACTCCCAGCCGCATAACATTCTAAAGCTTGGCTTTTCAGGACTCTCAGTCCTTTGATTATTATTCTATTGGTGGTGTCGATTGCACACACATGGCTAGTCACACAAGTGATACAGCCTAGTGAAATATAGTCATGTAAGTCTTGTTAGGAGAAATAGTGAACTGTTGCATAAAAAGGAAGAGTATAAAACAAGCTGAACTATTGAAGGCAGTGTACACATTGGTTGAGCTACCAATGTGTCAAGAGTAAAGAGTAAACAGTTAAAAATATATTAGTAAAACAAACTATTATAATATAATATTATAATATATATATTATATATATTATATATAATATATATATATTATATAATATAAGTCTGTTTTGTCATAATGCAAACTTTTAAAGTTCTCTGGAGATGGATATAAGTCATAGTGCAACTTTTCTTCTGTACAGTCAGCTTTTTAGTCATAATGCAAACTGATTTTTTTTTTTAAATTAAAGTTTTGTGTGACTAGAAATTAGTGAAACTTTTTTTTTGCTAAAAAATGAACATAGACAGGTGAGGAACTATAAAATTGTGTCCTGTGATACATAGTTATATGTCAACATAAAAATTTT
>JAGTTF010001458.1:0-13849 GCA_019095985.1 Streblospio benedicti | reverse complement strand
GGTGAATGCCAAAGAATCATGAAAATCCTCATGCTCGCCATCGCTAAGCACGCCTTCTTCCACGCCGCATTTGGCGGAAACAGCCTCAGCATTTTTCAGCCATGTTATCCGCTAGTAATCCCCGCTGAATGCAATTGCTTATAGTCTACTCTATTCTTTTTTTGCCGGGAAGTCCTTTACTCATATTAAAACTAGAGTTCACCATAAATAACGGAACCAAGTAAAAAACAGCAACAAATATTTTATACACAAATGCAATCTAAATAGCTAGCGTTCAAAAATTAAACATAATATAAAGGTGCACTTTATACAAAAACCGAAATAGAAAAATTAGTTTTCCTTAAGTGAAAAATGTGTACTTTGTTTACATCTGTGTTTGAATACTGCAGGTGCTTGCAGGTGCGTGCTGGAAAATGCTTCTTTTCACGTCGTCGATGAATAATTAGCTTTTTACTTTCAAATTGATGCAAACGGATAGAATTTATGATGTACAATGTTTGTTCAGTGATAATTAGGTTGTCATAGAATGTAAGCAACATAAAAGGTCTGTTATTGTCGTGTATTCTAATATCGGCAGGTGCACGACAGCATGAACATCGGCAAAAACCGCGCTTGACATTGGCCTGTTTGAATATGAGAGAGGCGCCGCGGTCACGTGATCAATGTGCGCATGCACGGTTTCTGAACAAAACGTGGTCGGATTATTTCTGGATATTTTCTGTGATTTCTCTGTTCTTAATACGTTCTCAAGACCCTACTTTGTGACTTCACAAAGAACTCTTATTGCTGATCAAGGTGGTCGCTGTTTTTAGGGTACGACACCCTTTGATTCGACACACGGCATGTCTTTAGTATTGAGGCGTACATTACCTAATCAGGTCATGGCGACCACAGATTCGGATTCAGAACAGTCCATTACCGGCAGTGACAAGGAGGCTACTTCGGGTAGCGTTTCTAGTGGCGTGTCTGAAGTGTCACTTCCTCGAAAGAGGGCCAAGAAGGGCCCCAAAGTGTCGAAGACAAAGCGAGTCAAGGGACCAGCAGAAGCTGAAAAAGCACGGCGACCAGAAGAGTGATTCCGACAACTCTGATTCGTTGCCGACTGTGTCAGGTGACGACGCTGACGATGAGGGCGAGTTGCATGATTTGCTTGCGCTGCAAGATGGCGATGCCGGAGTTGATGGCTTCGAGGCCATGCTGGACAGGATGGCGGTGGGAGAGGGTCCCACAGTAACAGGTACTTTTTGACAATTTGACATTGTGTAGTACTGTGTTTTTATCGTTCGTCCAATGACTGAATCCTCTGTAATGAGTGTTAAAGGCCCACATATGAAATGGTCAAAATCAGGCCTGATTTTCAACAGCCATGATCATTTTAGCCTTGATACTCAGTGACACCTAGTATTCTTTATCATTTAAGCGATATACCCTGCATGCATCAGTGTCAACTGTGTAATAAAGGCTTGGAGATGGGAGGTAATTTGGCAGTTGGGTTGTAAAAATGTCAATTAACTTAAATTACCTTGGCAACAGACACAACAAATTGAATACAGTTTGTTGACATTCCTTTGTCATTTTGATGGGAAAATATCATCATTGAAAACTTTGAAACATCATTGGAAAATAGTTTAATCCTTCTTTATTATAAAGTACTAGTAATAATATAAACTGATAGTGTTAACTTATACCATAATAATAAATAAAAGATACACAAACTCAGGGATCAGGTTGGATTTTTTTTTTCATGTGGGATAAAAAATCCCAACTAACTAAAAACAGTGGGATTTTTTCCCAGAGAGTGGGAATTGTTTGATTTATTTTCCGCTATTTGGTATATATGATGTGTAATAAAAATATATGACACCATAAATGAACCTAATTATTTACTTCACATTTGATATTCCGTTTAGACTTGGTAGGATATTAACAACAAATGCCCTGGGACATTACTAGTACGTAGCAGAAAGTCATCCCAATCAATAGATCACATTGACACTTGATTCTTGCAGCAAAACAAACACAGAAAAATCAACACAAAACGAAATTACCAGCCATTCTGGACATTTGGAGGCTGTCATCTCTTTTTCTGTATGAGGATAAGACAATCCCTATATATTATTCTCGAATATTAAACAGAAGAAACCACAGTACCAAAACCTATATTTAACAGGAATATAAACTAAATCTGCCCCTCAGATTCAGCAGTCATCTTACCTAGCTGTCAATCACTCATGGCAGAGTCATAGAATATAGAGACCACATCTGTAGCCTTTTATTAGTGAGTATGCATGTCCCCGGAAGACACGTGGATTGGGCATTGTGGCTGTTTGTTTTGAAAATGCATCGTGGATAGACAGACAGTGCAAACACGTGCTTTTGAGGTCAAGCATACTGGCCATTTCAACTGGCCTTGGAAGCTTGCTAAGTGATGTCAGCTGATGAGACACTAATTACTGTCCGGTGTAAAAACACTCTTGTGTCTTGGAGTCTTCAAGTGTTAGAGTGAATATGCTACTGATATTCTAATGAGGTAGACTAAGCTAGTTGTGAGATTTTTCAGCCCACAGGGTTTGTTTCATTGCGATTTTGATGACAGAATGCGCTAAAAATCGCAAAATGCGCGGTCCAACCTGATTCCTGCAAACGTAAGAAGTCATTGTAGTGATGCTTCATAGCAGTTGCAGTAATAATTATAGTATCGGCCATATCCTGATCCAACCCACTAGTGGGTTGATGTTTTTGTAAAAAAGTAGTCCCCAAAAATAGTTCCTCCATTCATAATGTATTATACATAATTATTATTCACTTTTCCCCAAATAAAACATGTTTACTGTCTTATATATACTCCTGTTGTAACCCACCACAACAAAGAATGCATTACTATTGACTGTTATACACAGTGGGTTGAAGAGGAGTATATATATCATGTTGAAGCCCACCACATATCATGTTTAATAGTAATGCATTCTTTTGTTGTGGTGGGTTACAACAGGAGTATATATAAGTGACTAACCCAATCCAATATATATTATACTCATGTTTTAGCCCACCACATATCATGTTTGATAGTAATGCATTCTTTTGTTGTGGTGGGTTTACAACAAGAGCAGGAAACCGACCTGGTCCAATAGAATAATTAATTTTCCACTGGGGAGGAATCCCTGTTAGGTCAGATTCTTAAGAGGGCTTATATTTTTGATGGGGCTATAGATAAGATCGGGGCATGGTGACCATACTTAGTAAAGGTTAGTGGGCTGGATGTTCTGGTGGGTTGAATATCCAACCCACGACATGAAGAAATGTATTGCTATCAAACATGATATATAGTGGGTTGAACATCCAATGAACATCATGCTTAATACCAATACATTATTTCCTTCAGTGGGTTCCACGTTCAAGACCCCACAATATCCAACCCACTGATTTTTTTTTTCCGTTTTTCAATGTTCATGCACACATAGAAATGTATTAGATGTAGTTTAATTGTGGTGGGCTGAAGTATCAATCCACTGAATGAAATAATGCATTGTTATTCAAAATGATATACAGTGGGTTGGATGTTCAACCCACTATATATCATGCTTGATAGCAATATAGCTTCATGTAGTGGGTTGAATATTCAACCCACCAGAACATCCAACCCACTAACCTTTTTACTAAGTACCCCATGGTCACCATGCCCCAATCTTATCTATAGCCCCATCAAAATATAGCTCCCGCTTAAGAATCTGACCTACAGGGGATTCCTCCCAGTGGAAAATTAATTATTGTATTGACCAGGTCAGTTTCCTATATATACCTGTTGTAACCCACCACAACAAAAGAATGCATTACTATCAAACATGATATGTGGTGGGCTACTACATGAGTATAACATATATTGATTGTTAGTCACTTATATAGTACTCCTGTTGTAACCCACCACAACAAAGAATGCACATTATTAAACATGATATGTGGTGGGCTACAAGATGAGTATATATACTCCTCTTCCAACCCACTGTATATAACAGTCAATAGTAATGCATTCTTTTGTTGTGGTGGGTTACAACAGGAGTATATATAAGACAGTGATGTTTATATAATATCACACTTCGTACCCTGTGGACCTACTATTTAACGTGTTACACCCCTTCTAATTGCAGATCACGCTTCAAGGGCATGCACAGTAAGGGCAAGTTTGGTCAGCAACAACGCCAGAATTCACCGAATGTGTCACAGTTCAATTCTATGTAAAGAAAAAGAGCCCCATTGCATTGATGATGGTGTCAGGAAGACTGTAATATATAACGATTGGCAAGATTTTACACACAAAAGGACAAATTTCTATCAGCTGTAGACGCGCCCTGATCCCTGGACGATGTTGGTTCCCTTTACTACTCCTCGTTGTGTTAACTGGTACCCCACGCACAGGCCGCCAACCAGTGTATCGGCGGAGGCCTGGTGACTAGCCCGGGTTTCACGACTGGCCCCTACACGGAGGGGACTTCGCACCGGTGCTGACACGCAACGATCAGGGCGTCCCCTTTACGAAGCCACGCGGTCCCAGGCGCTGGAGGAGGGGGGTTCGCCACCGGCTAGCCCCGTCAGATATGTAAAGAGGGCCTATCCCCAAAGGAATAGGTTACCAGCCCTACGTGCTATCCGACTAGCGTCTACAAGGAAACTGAGGCCCTAATGGCCAAGTCTCAGTACTGAAGTGTACTGAGTCCCTAATCCTACAGTGGGCTTAAGAAGGAACAACAACAAGGTGTGTGTAACAAAGGGGATAATAAACCTAGTCCAGTGCAACTTACTTATGGCTACTTTATACTCAGCGAGGTTGCTGCAACCTCGCGCACTGGAGACCTAACAAAAGCTAGTTTCGTTACACACTCCCCCAGTTCACACGGAGTTAGGACTACACCGCTTTTAAGGGTATAGCCTACCTGCGTGGGAACTACACATTAAAACGAAACACAACAAAGTATCCAAAGTGTACACGGCGCGGGGCGGCACTCGGGGCGCGGCCACACTCTCTCTCCACTCGCACTCCATTGTTCGGGAAACTGCGACTGCTCCGCGGTCAATTCCGCGAGCTGACGCGACACTTCGCGACACAGGTCGCAACTTGGGCCGTCTTTCACACTTGCCGCGCCCGAGCACCTGAAAATATATAAAAACAAAAACTCTCCCCCAACGTCCACCTGGTGTATAAGTGAAACGCAGCAGGACTGTGGACACCGTTAGAAATAGGAGGGGGTAACAGGACCCGCGACTTATTACACGAAACGGGAAGGGAAATTTTGAAGAGGGCCGTACAAGAAAAGGGCCGAATTACATGGAGGGGCCGCCGGCTACGATGTCGGATGGTGTACCGTGTAGAGTACGAATAGCCGACGGCAAACAATACAAAAGCCACTGTAGGTCGGACTGCCCCTGGACTCAAAAAAAAGCCCAACCGCACAGACGGGGGGTGGTAACTGGCCCACCGCCTGCGAGGACAATCCTTTTCTCCCTTGATGTCCCAGCCATCAAGATTTCGCCGCGCCGGTCCGGGCGTTGCTGGGCAAACACTCGGCCAACACTCATCAGTGCCGCCTCAACTTGAACGAGAACACGTCACCCTCGACCCGTCGGTCGGCTTGACATGCTCCCCACCACTCGGCGCAGCCTACTTCTTAGGCAGTGGAATGCCAGACTTGGCACCGCTGGACTTGGATGCGCGAACCTTAGCCCTCTCTGCTGATGCTGAGGGGACAGGATTCCGCTTCCCTTTGCCGGTGGTTCTTGAAGGGGTAGCCCGGTCGTCGCCTCCTGATAAACTTGCAGGAGCGGCAGTTGGACCACCAGTCTCCGACGTAGCATCCATACTCACTACTGAGTTGGATGAACGACTCGAGGTGGACGAGCTAAGAAGTCGCGAGGATGTACGCTCGGGCCTGGACCCTCCCGTCGCCCCCGATGTTCCCGCTTCGTCCCCGACCTTCTCGGATCTCTTCGTCATCTTGACGGAGTCCGAGGCTGCTTCGACGTGCTGGAAACGATCATAACAATCGTCCAGCTCCTGTTCCAAAGCGGCGGCCTGCATGGCCACCTGTGGACTGTCTGCTCCAGAGTCGCGAGCTCTCTGAGAGTCGCGATGCTGCAGCGTCATGTCGCGGAGGTTGCCGATCAGCTCTTGAAAGGTGGCCGACATCTCGCGAATGTTGTCTGCGTTCTTCGCGCCTTGCCGATGCATGCGGTCCATGTCGGCTGTGCGCTGTTCCGCGAACTCCTTGTACATTTTGGCCTCTTGCTGCGCAAGGGCCAACTCCTGCCGCAATGAAGCGTCCCCGCCTGCGGTCGTGTCGAGCTTGTCGACCACGATGCAGGACGAGGAACGCTCGGGCGCCGCGCGGAGTTCATCGGCGAGAGAAACCTCTACCGATGTACTGCTGGGTAGGTGAGGGGCCAGAGTCTGACACATGTAATCCTCGAGCCCAGCCACCAACTGCCGTACACAAGTGTAGACAGCTGCATGGACATCGAGCTCGGGGACGGCCTTCTTGTGCTCAGTGAGCATGTCGCGCATGTGCGATCTCTCCCCGCTGCGCGTTCATGAGGTCCTGCAGTGTCCTCCAGTCGGCTACCTGAAAGTCGGCGGTCGCGCCAGGGGCCCGAACCAGCTCTCCCTCAGACAGCCACTGCAGCTCTGCCCGACTTGATGTGTGGCGAACACGCAAACTCCCTTGCGGAATCGCGTAGGACGCCGTCTCGCGCAATGACGCCAGCTCTGACGCCATTGGCTTTGTCTCCTCGCGCACTGTCGCGACTTCCTCGCGAGCGGCTTGGACTTCGGCGGCGAGCTTCTTGCAACTGCCCTTCGCAGCTTCCAGCTGCGTTTGCAGTGTATTCCGCTCCCGTCGGGCGTCGTCCCTCTCGGCGCGCAGGCGATCGGCTTCTTCCTTGTAGTCGTCGCCTCTCTTGGTCTGCGTCTGGAGCTGCTGGTCCAGAGCAACGCGATCCTTCGCCCACTTGGACTCCTTAGTGCGATGCTCCCTTTCCAGGGCCGCATGCACACTTCGCAGTGCCGCCAGTTCCTCCTCAGCCTTCTGAGCGCGACTAACCCACGAGTCGCGGTCCTGGCGCAGATGTCCTGCGAGGTTGGCCTTCTTGCCTCCCCGCCGAGTCGGGCTGATGCTGGCGGAGTTGGAGCGACCACGCTTCTGCGCCGCCCCACTCTCTCCCCCAGTGCCTCGCCCACCACGCTGTCCCGCGCGGGATGCTCGTGATGGAGGAGGTGGCGTTCCTGTGCCAGCAGTACCCGTGCCCGGATACTCTGACGAAGATGTCACGGTCGCGGCCGGTGGTTTCCTCGCGGCCGGACTTGTCGCTGGCGTCGGTGAAGGGTGCAGCTAGCCCTTTTACAGACTTGAAGAGAGCCTGCATCACACTGTGCCGGGCGGGCACAGGCGCGACTGCAGGCTCCGGGGCTCGCGTGGCCGCAGACTTCTTCCGCGGGATCTTTGGCAGAGCTGCTGGTCGGGTCGTGCGCGCCGGCTGCGACGCCGCCACCTCGCTGTACCGGGCTGGCCCCTTCGGGGCTGTCACCGAGTACGAACTAAGTGGCGCCGTCCACCGGGCGAAATCCTCTCGGCACTTCCTGAGCCAAGCCTTGTGTGCGCTGTCCCATAGGGGCTGCTTGTCCATGTCCACCTGACGGAGGTAGAAACCGATGAACACGCGGGCCAGAAAGGCATCGGGAAACCACTTCTTCCGCCCGAGGATCTGAGGGAGCCCGACATGGGAGACATACTGCCCCATGAATTCGAACACCAGCTGCTGTGCGACTGAGCGAGGCGAACTGAGATCACCTGCCCCTCGCTCGTCGTCTTCTTCCTCGCTTCTGGTGCCCCGGATCTTGGCACGCTGGCGAGCTCTCTCCCGCGACTCCTGGATTTCGGCCTTCTTGAGGTCGACCTCGTTCAGGTGTTCAGCAACCATGTGTTGAACAGCGGCGGTCAGAGACGGAAACATCACGTTCTGACAGGTGGCGGGCAACATCTCAATAGACATGCCGCTGCAGCAGGGTGCGGAGAAGCAGCATCCCCCCTTCATATGGAAGTGGGACCAGTGCTCCAGCACACACTCAAATCCATCCCAGCCGTGCTCCCGTTGTCCTTGGTTTCGCGGAGCACACACAATTGCCGCGTCCATCTGTGCGCAGTTGTCGGGTCGCCGAGACAAAAACTGGCGATCCCGAGTCAACATCGCCTGGGGTTGTGGCAGAGCAAACTTGTTGTCTGCATCCAGCGCCGACCAGGGCTCGCACCCTGCGACCGGACACCTCATGCCGGCCTCCAAGTAGGCGATGAACAGTAGCTGCGCGCTTTCGCGCGTGAACCTGTCCACCGGAAGTCGTGCCGCCGAGAATGTCACCTCCGGCACTAATTTGGGAAGGCAGTGTGACCAGACTGATTGGCCACCCTTCCGACTGCTCGCCATCTCAGCTCGGGTTTCTTGTCCCGCGAGCGGAAGTCGTTTGGGGACCGTGCCAACCACGACGGTGTCTGCACGCCCCCATAGCCTGGCTCCCCCGACTTCTGGTAAGAATGTTGGGGCAGTCCAGTGATGTGATCTGCCAAATAGCAGACTCCTTCTTCGGGGTGCTCCCCCACGTACCGATTGGCGTACAACACTTGACGTGTGTACGGCTCGGCGAAGAATTGCCGCTCCTCCCTTTCGGTAGGCTGGCGCTTGAGGTCGGGGCCACGACGCCGACACCACTAGCCTTCACCCGCGGGGCTTTCGACCCGTCGGGCTTTGGCGAAATGGTCGGTACATCCCGCCCCAGTTCTGCCTCCTCCTCCTGCTGGACTTGGTCCGACCACGCCTCGCGACTCGGAGGAACCTCCTCCGGGTCAGCGTCGCCGTCCTCGCCATCAGCAGCCTCGTCGTCGTCGGACACAGCCGAAACTGCTCCGCTCTCCTCCATCCCCTGCGTCAGGGCATCGAGACGTGCCATCAGCCCCTCGTGCCCGTCAGCATCCTGAACTTCCATCGGCTGCTCGACTACATCGCCGAGCGCCGACTCCTCGTGTGTGGGGGAAGTGGGCCTAGACCCACCCCCGGTTGCTCCATCGGGACCTTGGTCAGCCATCATGACTGCCCAGTCCCCTTCTGCGTCTCCACTGCGCCGATGAAGATCCAACCAGGATCCTACCTACAAGAAAATTAGGCAATTACTGGAGATGAAGCCGCAACAAGCTGAAAAGATGTAACAAATACAGCAAATCCGTCTGCACGTCTTTACTGTACTGCCACCAGTCAATCGACTGATGATTTCATCACACCGGCAATACTATATAGTACCCCGGTCCTTATTTGCCGCTACGGGCCGGCTAACCAATCGGCAGCCGTTCCGCATGATGATTTGACCTTTGACCTTGTCAGTATCCGCGCCCACGTGTCTGTGTTTTGACTGGGAAAGGCCGCGATTGTCTCGCGCCTGCCCCGACTCCCAGTAAAGGGATTATTTACTTAGCCGCCGCCGCCGACCCGTCTACCCCCGCCGCCTATGTTACCATAGTGACGAGGGTTCTAACTAGGCCGCCGCGACTATCGCCGATACTGTAGCAACTTAAACAAGCGCTGACTCCTGGGAGAATGGTCGGTGTGCACGATTTTGAGGTCGTGACCAGTTGATCAAATATTCGCACCCGGCAATCGGAATCGCGACCACTTATGCCGCGACCACCGAGTTCTGCGACTATTTTGTTGTTCGAATCCACAATCTTTCCACCTTGCCCTGTTACAGGCAATGCTAACTACGTGCCGATAGCCATTACTGACTATTGATGTTTTCCATTGCAACACACCCAACACAACAAATTTTGGTGGGTCAAATGCTACACTATTCTTCCTGTTGCGACTCCCCCCCATTGTTGCAAACCAACGAGACTATCTCGCCGTTCGGTAGAATTCCCCTCTCGCGACACCGCTCCCTCTCCCCCAAGTTTCAATCTCAAACGCCACGGACTGGGAAGATTAGGAGGGTCGCGTTTCATGTTGAAACTTTAACACCAAGCTGCGGGGTCGCGCCCATAAAACTGAACGATGCTCCCCGCGAATTGTCTAATAGTTGACTTTCCAATACTCAAAGAAGCGTCGCCGGTGTTTACTAGCGACCCCCTTCGAATATGAAGAGTGCTGTGGCGACATGACCACTAGGGCCTGCGCCTCTGTTTCCACGAAGGGCTTAACATTTCGCGTGTTAACCCACTTCTCTTTGATTGGTCGGCGGCCTCGCCCCGACTTGCTCGGGGCGTCGGTGTGCATCTGAATCTTGATGATACTGTCGCTGCCCACTTCTATGATCGTGAAGGGGCCAATCCAGGGCTGTGCATGAAGTACATCTCTCTTATTAGGGGGATGATACAGCAGCACCCGATCCCCGACCGCATAACGGCGAGGTTTCGCGGCGCGCTTGTTTTGTTGCTCCATTTGCACTTGCACCGCTCTCCCGGTAACTTCGCGGACGACTTCCGCCGTCTGCATCGCAAGATTCCTTTGATGAAAGACGTAGGACGAGTAACACTGAGGTACCGCCCTGTCATCACACCCATACATTAAGTCCACGGGTAGTAATGGATCCGTACATTGACTGTAAAACAGTCGCTGGGGTGTAAACCCTGTGCTTGCATGGGGCGTTGCATTGTATGCCATAAAGACATACGGCAGCATTTCGTCCCAATTTTCTCGTTCGTGAACGTTCAACGCTCGCAGGATCGCTTTGATGGTTTTGTTGCTCCTCTCCACCATCCCATTGCTCCAGGGAGCATACGGGGTGGTCCGCGATCTGTCGACGCCATACAGCCTGCACAACTCATCGCAAAGATGGTTATCAAACTCTCCTCCTTGGTCGCTGTGAAGTCGGCGAAAGGCGCCATGTCTCGCGATATACTCCCGAAAGAGCACATCCGCGACTGCCTCCGCTGTCTTTCGTTCTAGGGGATACAACTCCATTCGCTTGGAGAAGTAGTCTTGAATCACGCAGACATAGCGATGTCCCGTGCTGGTCTCGGGGAGCGGGCCTTGCAAATCGATCGCGACCCGCTCGTGTGGAAATCCGACATACTCGTGCCGCATGGGGGTTTTGCCACCCCGGGGCCTGCTTTTACATTGTTGACAAGTGATGCACGCGCGCACATCATCTTCACATCCTCGTGCATTCCCGGCCAGGCAAAGCGTCGACGTAACAGCTCGTACACACGTTCATAGCCTAAATGGCTCACACTATGTACGTGCACGCACCGCCAAATGCTCTCCCGCCAGGCGACTGGCACGAGGGGTAGTCGCAGCTGCTCCTCGGGTTTCCGCTTCGCGAGTAGTTTCTTTCGGAGGCGCCACACGCCGTCCTTTCCCCTGTAGATGTCGCTCCACCAGCGTCCATATAGCTGCACCTCCGGCGTCTCACGCCGAAGGGCAATCACGTCGCAGTCGTCTCCCCACTTCGCCTTTAGTTCGGCGAGGCGTTGTATACACTGGTCGCTTCCTTGTGCCTCGCACCACTCCTCCGCCGAGAAGTGGCTCAGCACTTGCTGACACTGATTTTCAGCATCGTTGGTTGACTGGCCCACAATAGGTGGACTCAGCCTTTCTTCTGCTTCAGCATCCTCTTCATCTGACATTTCCCCGCGTACCAATGGTCGTGGTGCGGGGGCCGCTCCGCGACGTTTCTCGGCCAGCCTCGCTGACCGTCGCACAGCGACGCCTTCGCGCGCCATCAGAATAACACCCTCCGCCTCCTCGAGACAGGGGTTTTGTTGGCCACGATTTGGCAAGTCGAAGAGTCGGCGAGTGAGATAAACATTAAAGTCCACCCCATCCACCAATTCTGGTTCTTCATCGTCGTCGTCAGAATCAACATCGCGCGCCGCGAACTCCCATCTGGGTTCGGGCAGCGACTGTGCTGACCTGCGACTTGTTGACGTCAGAGGTCGCGACCTCCGGGTTTTCGTCCGAGTCGTCCGAGTCGGAGTCCCGACACTTGTCCATCTTTTGTTTGTGAAACAAGCAATCGGGGCATTCTCCCAATTTGCATGATCTGCGCTTGCAAAACGCCTCCTTGAGCTCGGGATAACTCTCACGCTTGCGCGACAAACTGTCCGCGACCACGTGGAGCTTCCCCTCGACGTGATGAATCTCCCACGGTTTGTACCAGGCCATCTCGACAATCCACCTCATGTACATGTTGTCGGATTGATGGTATTGCTGTACCCACGTGAGTGCTGCGTGATCAGTCCAGATGACAACCAACGTGCCCCTGGTGATATCTCGGAAGTATCGCATGAAGAACACGACTGCGTAGAACTCGCGCTTTGTAGCACAGTATGCTTGGCGACTCTTACACAGCGTCTTTGAGGCGAAGCCGAGCGGCACAAACCGCCCATCTTGTTCCTGCTCCAGTGTCCCGCCGATGGCGAACAGACTCGCATCCACTTTCAGGTGGAATGGCGTGTCTGGTTTCGGATAGTAGAGAAGCGGCAATTCCTCCAAGAACGCCTTAATCTTTTCAAACGCTTCCTGCTGTGCCGGGGTCCACCGAAATGACACCCCTTTCTTGGTGAGCTCCGTCAGTGGGTGAGCCCACTCGCTGTAGTTCGGAACGAAACGACGATAGTACCCAGTAAAACCGAGATACGTTCGCGTTTCGCTCAGATTCTTCGGGACCGCCCAGTCGTGCAGAGCTTGAATCTTACTACGGCTGGGACGAATTCCATCGGCGTCCACCTCGTGCCCCAAGTACTCGACACATGTCATAAACAACCTGCACTTACTGGGTTTGAGTTTCAAATTACTGGTGCTCCCCACGGCGACTTAGAAGGGCGGATTACTCCGCTCTCTAACATTTTCTCCAGCTCCGCGTCAACATACTCCCGCTCTTTCTGAGAACGGCGGAAGTAGTTCTGCTTGATCGGCTCAGCGTCTCCCGTGTCGATTTTATGATGGATCAGATCCGTAGGATCCCTGGCCCCATGAATATGTCCCGATACTCCATCACCAGGGCCTCAACCTTGGCGACTTCGTCTGGCGCTAATTCTCCTTCAGGTGGTAGCATGCAGCGAAGATACTCGGGGAACTCCCCGAGCACCCCATCAGTAGTGGGCTCAGCCGACGGCCGTGCCGGAGCTCCTTCCGCAAAGTACAACTTACAGTCGCTCCTGATCAGGGAGGACTCAGAACCCATACTCTCCGGGATCAGCTGCCGACTGGTCCACTCGCTCCCATGTCGTGCTCCTACAGCATTGACACTCGCCACTTGGGCGGGTATCTGCCATATTCGCCAGGCAGAGGGACTTTCACCCCCGGCCTCGGGGTTGATTCGCGTCATCCAGACGCCCGCATCTTTGGTTGGCAGGTCGGTGATTTTGGCCACGACCAAATCCTTTTGTAGTTCACGGAACAACGTTCCCTGATTCTCCAGAGTCAACGGGATGCTCCCGTCCTCCGCGACGACCTCCAGCGATGGCACGACGAAGAGGAGATCACCCAAATTGGCTACTCCTTCCACCAAAACTTCGCGTCCCACCCTGGTGAGGTCGGGTAGATGACAAGACACGCGCTGCACGCCCCGCGAACGGATGCGCACGGTCTTGTTCATTCTCACCAGGTCGTTGCTCCCTACCTTCAGCGCCCTTCCGAACGAAATCTGCCGGGCGCCAATTCGCACTGTCCGTGCCCCGCAGTCCAGTTCCACTTCATAGGTCGCGAGGAAGTCCATGCCGAGCAGAAGGTCGAGACCCTCCAATCGCCCGACATAGACTGTTTGTTGATAGGTCGCCCCTGCCAAAGACAGGTCGACCAAGCACTGCCCCTTCACGCCGAG
>JAGTTF010001452.1:0-11843 GCA_019095985.1 Streblospio benedicti | reverse complement strand
ACAGACACCCTGCTTAAAAATCAACCCAGCTGCTATAATCTTATTTTTCTTCAACAGAAAATTTCATTTCCAGTTGCTGAAAAAAAAATTCATATGGGCATAACCACCTTCCCAGAGCTCTGGCAGCCATAGAAGAGACCTACCCCTTGAAATCCTCTGTAGTCTAGCACTATTGGCTTACAAAATATGCAATAAGTTCTATATCATGTCTTACGTTTGAACGCCTGGAAATCGCACTTTTTGGTAGTTTAATGCTTCAAAATTAACATTAATGCTAGTTTAGTATATACACTTTAGATAACATCACCAGAAAATGATACAAAATTCAATCTCGTCCAACAGCAGCAGCTCTTTTAGAAAAATATTATTTGAGTGTTTGTTTCTCCCAAACTGTACTTTCTAGGCCAACTGCAGCAAAGGTAGTGTTGTTTGTAAATATCGTTTAGACTATTTCATCATTGTTACAGACCGTATAAACATACAATTTGGGGGTGGAATATACCTAATATTGACTCCTCTAGAAGTCTACAAAGATCCATTTGAGGTCTTTTTACACAGGGGTCCGGATTCATTGTCACGCCATTTTCGTCACATCATAGATTCACTTTTGATTGATGTAGGATGTTTTTTTCTTGGATTATGTAGTATGCATGGACACTGACAGCAGACAGAAACATAAAAAAAATCAATCAGCTTCTATAGTTATGCTACTGGATGGCCATAAAAATGGCCCTGGACAAAAAAAATAATAAATTTTGTACAAAAAGCCAACACTGATTCGCAATGAAAAAAAGTGTTTTTCAAGGAAAATAGCACATATTGTGTTTGAGAATAACTTAATGTGACAAAATAACCAATTTACTGGACATGTCATACCACATATGAAGGCCTATAAGGTCTCAGACCACTAAACAAATGCTCAATTGTAAGATCTATTAACAATGTAATAACCAACCCCTCTACCCTGCTTAGCTTTGAGTGTTGGCCAATAATCTTATTTTTTTTCAACAGAGTATTTCATTTCCAGTTGCTGAGGAGAAAATTCATATGGGCATAACCACCTTCCCAGAGCTCTGGCAGCCATAGAAGAGACCTACCCCTTGAAATCCTCTGTAGTCTAGCACTATTCTATTTGATACATGGCCGTCTTATAACTGACCATGTGCACTAACTATTCAAAAATATTTAAATAAAATAACTGGTTTGACACCTATTGGGTATAAGCTTAATTTTTTTACCATATCTATAATCAGTAAATAATCGGAACCACGCCTACTTTTTAGTTATATCAACTTTGAACAGCACCGGCGTGTTCGGACCGAATTTTTTTGCTCATTTTGTATTGATTTGGTGGTCTGAGACCTAATGAGGGAAATGATGAATATTATATTTTGCTTAAATATATACTTATGATGTCTGCAACATGTCCAAGTCATGTTATGCCACTTAGAATTTTATTTCTTTGCATATTCATGCATTTAAAAGTTATAGGCTTACAAAATATGCAATAAGTTCTATATCATGTCTTACGTTTGAACGCCTGGAAATCGCACTTTTTGGTAGTTTAATGCTTCAAAATGAACATTAATGCTAGTTTAGTATATAAACTTTAGATAACATCACCAGAAAATGAAACAAAATTCATTCTAGTCCAACAGCAGCAGCTCTTTTAGAAAAATATTATTTGAGTGTTTGTTTCTCCCAAACTGTACTTTCTAGGCCACTTGCAGCAAAGGTAAAGTGTTGTTTGTAAATATCCTTTAGCCTATTTCTTCATTGTTACAGACCGTATAAACATACAATTTTGGGGTGGAATATACCTAATATTGACTCCTCTAGAAGTCTACAAAGATCCATTTGAGGTCTTTTTACACAGGGGTCCGGATTCATTGTCACGCCATTTTCGTCACATCATAGATTCACTTTTGATTGATGTAGGATGTTTTTTTTTGAATTATGTAGTATGCATGGACACTGACAACAGACAGAAACATAAAAAAATCAACCCAGCTGCTATAGTTATGCTACTGGATGGCCATAAAAATGGCCCCGATAAAAATTAAACAAATTTTGGAAAAAAAAGCCAACACTGATTCGCATTGAAAAGGAGTGTTTTTCAAGGAAAATAGCACATATTGTGTTTGAGAATAACTTAATGTGACAAAATAACCAATTTACTGGACATGTCATACCACATATGAAGGCCTATAAGGTCTCAGACCACTAAACAAATGCTCAATTGTAAGATCTATTAACAATGTAATAACCAGCCCCCCCTACCCTGCTTAGCTTTGAGTGTTGGCCAATAATCTTATTTTTCTTCAACAGAGTATTTCATTTCCAGTTGCTGAGGAGAAAATTCATATGGGCATAACCACCTTCCCAGAGCTCTGGCAGCCATAGAAGAGACCTACCCCTTGAAATCCTCTGTAGTCTAGCACTATTCTATTTGATACATGGCCGTCTTATAACTGACCATGTGCACTAACTATTCAAAAATATTTAAATAAAATAACTGGTTTGACACCTATTGGGTATAAGCTTAATCTTTTTACCATATCTATAATCAGTAAATAATCGGAACCACGCCTACTTTTTAGTTATATCAACTTTGAACAGCACCGGCGTGTTCGGACCGAATTTTTTTGCTCATTTTGTATTGATTTGGTGGTCTGAGACCTAATGAGGGAAATGATGAATATTATATTTTGCTTAAATATATACTTATGATGTCTGCAACATGTCCAAGTCATGTTATGCCACTTAGAATTTTATTTCTTTTCATATTCATGCATTTAAAAGTTATAGGCTTACAAAATATGCAATAAGTTCTATATCATGTCTTACGTTAGAACGCCTGGAAATTGCACTTTTTGGTAGTTTAATGCTTCAAAATTAACATTAATGCTAGTTTAGTATATAAACTTTAGATAACATCACCAGGAAATGAAACAAAATTCATTCTAGTCCAACAGCAGCAGCTCTTTTAGAAAAATATTATTTGAGTGTTTGTTTCTCCCAAACTGTACTTTCTAGGCCACTTGCAGCAAAGGTAAAGTGTTGTTTGTAAATATCCTTTAGCCTATTTCATCATTGTTACAGACCGTATGAACATACAAATTTGGGGTGGAATATACCTAATATTGACTCCTCTAGAAGTCTACAAAGATCCATTTGAGGTCTTTTTACACAGGGGTCCGGATTCATTGTCACGCCATTTTCGTCACATCATAGATTCACTTTTGATTGATGTAGGATGTTTTTTTCTGGAATTATGTAGTATGCATGGACACTGACAACAGACAGAAACATAAAAAATCAACCCAGCTGCTATAGTTATGCTACTGGATGGCCATAAAAATGGCCCCGGACAAAAAAATAAATTTTTTGTACAAAAAGCCAACAGTGATTCGCAATGAAAAAGAGTGTTTTTCAAGGAAAATAGCACATATTGTGTTTGAGAATAACTTAATGTGACAAAATAACCAATTTACTGGACATGTCATACCACATATGAAGGCCTATAAGGGAAATGATGAATATTATATTTTGCTTAAATATATACTTATGATGTCTGCAACATGTCCAAGTCATGTTATGCCACTTAGAATTTTATTTCTTTGCATATTCATGCATTTAAAAGTTATAGGCTTACAAAATATGCAATAAGTTCTATATCATGTCTTACGTTTGAACGCCTTTGAACGCCTGAAATCGCACTTTTTTTGTAGTTTAATGCTTCAAAATGAACATTAATGCTAGTTTAGTATATAAACTTTAGATAACATCACCAGAAAATGAAACAAAATTCATTCTAGTCCAACAGCAGCAGCTCTTTTAGAAAAAATTATTTTTGAGTGTTTGTTTCTCCCAAACTGTACTTTCTAGGCCACTTGCAGCAAAGGTAAAGTGTTGTTTGTAAATATCCTTTAGCCTATTTCTTCATTGTTACAGACCGTATAAACATACAATTTTGGGGTGGAATATACCTAATATTGACTCCTCTAGAAGTCTACAAAGATCCATTTGAGGTCTTTTTACACAGGGGTCCGGATTCATTGTCACGCCATTTTCGTCACATCATAGATTCACTTTTGATTGATGTAGGATGTTTTTTTCTTGAATTATGTAGTATGCATGGACACTGACAACAGACAGAAACATAAAAAAATCAACCCAGCTGCTATAGTTATGCTACTGGATGGCCATAAAAATGGCCCCGGACAAAAAAATAATAAATTTTGTACAAAAAGCCAACACTGATTCGCAATGAAAAAGAGTGTTTTTCAAGGAAAATAGCACATATTGTGTTTGAGAATAACTTAATGTGACAAAATAACCAATTTACTGGACATGTCATACCACATATGAAGGCCTATAAGGGAAATGATGAATATTATATTTTGCTTAAATATATACTTATGATGTCTGCAACATGTCCAAGTCATGTTATGCCACTTAGAATTTTATTTCTTTTCATATTCATGCATTTAAAAGTTATAGGCTTACAAAATATGCAATAAGTTCTATATCATGTCTTACGTTTGAACGCCTGAAATCGCACTTTTTGGTAGTTTAATGCTTCAAAATGAACATTAATGCTAGTTTAGTATATAAACTTTAGATAACATCACCAGAAAATGAAACAAAATTCATTCTAGTCCAACAGCAGCAGCTCTTTTAAAAAAATATTATTTGAGTGTTTGTTTCTCCCAAACTGTACTTTCTAGGCCACTTGCAGCAAAGGTAAAGTGTTGTTTGTAAATATCCTTTAGCCTATTTCTTCATTGTTACAGACCGTATAAACATACAAATTTTGGGGTGGAATATACCTAATATTGACTCCTCTAGAAGTCTACAAAGATCCATTTGAGGTCTTTTTACACAGGGGTCCGGATTCATTGTCACGCCATTTTCGTCACATCATAGATTCACTTTTGATTGATGTAGGATGTTTTTTTTTTTTGAATTATGTAGTATGCATGGACACTGACAACAGACAGAAACATAAAAAATCAACCCAGCTGCTATAGTTATGCTACTGGATGGCCATAAAAATGGCCCCGGACAAAAAAAATAATAAATTTTGTACAAAAAGCCAACACTGATTCGCAATGAAAAAAAGTGTTTTTCAAGGAAAATAGCACATATTGTGTTTGAGAATAACTTAATGTGACAAAATAACCAATTTACTGGACATGTCATACCACATATGAAGGCCTATAAGGTCTCAGACCACTAAACAAATGCTCAATTGTAAGATCTATTAACAATGTAATAACCAGCCCCCTTACCCTGCTTAGCTTTGAGTGTTGGCCAATAATCTTATTTTTCTTCAACAGAGTATTTCATTTCCAGTTGCTGAGGAGAAAATTCATATGGGCATAACCACCTTCCCAGAGCTCTGGCAGCCATAGAAGAGACCTACCCCTTGAAATCCTCTGTAGTCTAGCACTATTCTATTTGATACATGGCCGTCTTATAACTGACCATGTGCACTAACTATTCAAAAATATTTAAATAAAATAACTGGTTTGACACCTATTGGGTATAAGCAATTTTTTTTACCATATCTATAATCAGTAAATAATCGGAACCACGCCTACTTTTTAGTTATATCAACTTTGAACAGCACCGGCGTGTTCGGACCGAATTTTTTTGCTCATTTTGTATTGATTTGGTGGTCTAGACCTAATCATGATGAATATTATATTTTGCTTAAATATATGATGTCTGCAACATGTCCAAGTCATGTTATGCCACTTAAATTTTATTTCTTTTTATTCAGTTTAAAAGTTATAGCTTACAAAATGAACATTAATGCTAGTTTAACGCCTGAAATCGCACTTTTTGGTAGTTTAATAAAATGAACATTTGCTAGTTTAGATAACATCACCAGAAAATGAAACAAAATTCATTCTAGTCCAACAGCAGCAGCTCTTTTAGAAAAATATTATTTGAGTGTTTGTTTCTCCCAAACTGTACTTTCTAGGCCACTTGCAGCAAAGGTAAAGTGTTGTTTGTAAATATCCTTTAGCCTATTTCATCATTGTTACAGACCGTATAAACATACAAATTTGGGGTGGAATATACCTAATATTGACTCCTCTAGAAGTCTACAAAGATCCATTTGAGGTCTTTTTACACAGGGGTCCGGATTCATTGTCACGCCATTTTCGTCACATCATAGATTCACTTTTGATTGATGTAGGATGTTTTTTTCTTGAATTATGTAGTATGCATGGACACTGACAACAGACAGAAACATAAAAAATCAACCCAGCTGCTATAGTTATGCTACTGGATGGCCATAAAAATGGCCCCGGACAAAAAAATAATAAATTTTGTACAAAAAGCCTACAGTGATTCGCAATGAAAAAGAGTGTTTTTCAAGGAAAATAGCACATACCACATATGAAGGCCTATAAGGGAAATGATGAATATTATATTTTGCTTAAATATATACTTATTTTTTTATCGAAATATCGCCATAATGTCGAAATTCACCAAAATATCATGTAAACACCGAAATATCGCCTGTTTGGGCCTCGGACCATTATATCTGGCGGCGGCGGGCGGCTTCTGACTAGTGGACAGGTGACCTCTGTTCTTCAAGGTAATTATACTCCCGGAGCTACTATTTACTTGCTGATTGCCCTAATGCAAATAATGTGGCGGCTGTTGAACTTGAATACAGTAGAGCCTCTATAATCTCTATAATAAAACTGCTCATTTCTTTCCCATTCTTTCAAAATTATTCCAAAGGTAACCTTGATATAAAAACCTCCTATCCATTGAGAACACTAACAAATGGTGCTAATAAAGAGGTTGCACTGTATATAGTTTCATAGGCGATGGTGATGTGAACCAGTCAACCGTACTTGATGTAGTAATGTATTATAATGCCATAATAATAACAATTCCTACTAATACTGTTAATATTGTATTTTACACAATGTCACTATAATAAATAATTCCATCAATGTTGTACATCTTGTATATTTTGTACGTACACATATAAAATCAACTACAGCCTAACCACCACTATATTAAGACCAGCTCTATATTAAGACCACTTTTTGCGGTTCTGAATTTCTCCCATATATATAGTAGTAATATGAACCTCTACAGTAAGACCACCTCTCTGAATTAAGGCCACTTTTGGGGGTCCCAAGCGTTATGATTACCTCAGAATTAGATCACACAGCAATTTCCTTGTCTGATCATTATGCCAAATAGTGCCATAAAAAGTCAGTTTTATTAGCGTTGATTAGGTAATACCTCCTCGCTGAGTTAGTGACTCCATTGAACTTTGGAAATCTACCTAAGACTGTTTGATTTTAGATATAGTGATGAAAATGGATATTTGACTGTGAGAGGTTATATCTTAAGGATAGAAATTTAATCATATAGACTATCATAGACTATCTAGGATGACTAATAGTAGTTTTATTGTATTTGTCCAAGACACGCATGAATAGTAGCAAATTTTATTGTATGGTTTTATTAGTATATGTATATTAGCTAATGAATAGTATATAAATTTCTCTTCAAAATTATAAATACATGTAGCAATCTGTATCATAAAAATTTTTTAAACAGAAACGTGATGAGCTGCCACTTAAAAATTAAGTCAGTCAATGAAAGTGATCATTTGAGTCGATGACAAATGCATAATTTGTATGGAAGATTAAAAGATCAAGTGCATGGATATATGAAAATACATGTAAATGTAAATTCATTTTGCAATGGCATGGCCCTATGATAGAACATTTTAATTACAATCCAATCTAATGCATTTCCTACACTGTGCTTGAGTACATTGCAGAATATTGATCTATGAAATTTTGTTAACCCTCATATTGAGACCATTTCTATATTAGAACCACTTTGAGGCTGCTTCCCCAGTGATCATACCAGGCAGGTTCCACTGTACGATTTACGTGTGTATCACTGGTACTTGTCTTAAAACGACTGATAAAATAATACAATGTAGTTCTTTATTCAATTACTTAATTCATTTACATTGTCTATAAGATAAAATTCACTTGAAATTTTTAGTGTAATAAGAGTAATGATATTACTAATAATTACTAATTTATAAGTGTTTATTGGTTTTCATTCGTGATGTTACCAGTGATGTGTATAGAGAATATTCATCTGGTCAATATAGACATTATGATACAAGGTTTAAAACTTACTAGTACGGTGTCAGATAGCTTTCAGCTTCCAAGAAGTTGCTGCTAGTCGCCACAAGTTGGCTTTTTACCGCATAGGCGGCGATCAAGAGGACATTTTTTATACACACAAGGCAAGTCAAGGGCTTTCACACGTTATTTTTTGCGTTGTTTTGTTGTGTTTTTCTTTGGTTTTTGTTGTTAAACTTATGCTAGCAGTGAGTGTAACCAATTGAACAATAGCTGATACAATAGCTGTCAAATCTTTATTGTTGAAGTATCTACTGTCCATTTAAATAAACGCTTATAAAATTAACATTGAAATATGCATGCATATACAAAATATGGAATACATTATTTTATATAAATGAGTCCACTTTGCCGTCATATTGGCAACTAACTAATCGCTTTTATTAGTATTGCCAATATCTGTATTACATATCCCAGTCACTATTACATAGAATTTAACGTAAATTGCTCACAAGGTCACTGGTGTCTCTGGCTACTTTTGTCCATTTACAATTGTCAACACACAAAGTCACAAACACATGCCTCGCATATTGTTTTAATTAAATGTCATATACGTTGTTCTGTAGACAATGGTTCAAAGCGAAGATGAGGATGACGGGCAAGCTGTGGCCAGACGAGCATCATGGCTAAAAACAAATGGATTACAATCACGTTTGTTTCTAGATTTATGATTTGAGCTCCAGCAGGTCATTTCTTATCTATTTGATAGTAGTCAGCACTGTTACTTTATAGCTGCTTTTAATGCCCAATATGCTCCAAAAATACATGTCATTTTCAGTCAAGTTTTTGGAGCTTTTGGAACTTAGAACATTGAAGCAGGTATAAAAGAAGAGTCAATGATTTGACTACTATTAAATAAATAAGCACGTTATCATACCACCGAAAACGGGTTCCATCATGAGGTGGCATCAGTATTTCTACAAGTATTAATTTCATAACAATGAATACAACCATCATTGTACCTTACAAATCGTACATACATTTTCAGTAAAAACACACTAATATGATGTCCATATTAATAATATCATTGGAAGAATCTAAACTATAAATTAAAATGACATTTTTACCATTTGTGATTGTTATGAAATTGCACTGCATTGCTGTTTGCAAAATACATGAGTGAATTGAATAGAATAGAATTTCAGTTGATATGAATAATCATCACATTTAGCCAAAAAGTCAAGAAAGTCATAAGTCTATTTTTTATCTGCTGAGAAAGCAGTGGTAATATCTAACATATCATGTCCTCACAGCGGGATATGTCCATTGACAGTTAGGTGGAAAATGTTTCTATGGTGTGGTGAATTTTATTAGTTCAATTGATTATCAATTACAGTCACCAACCTTTGTCACACACAATTGGTGTATCACTATAGAAGTGGTCTAAATATATCTTCACACCACCATCTTGTGAAAGTTAAAGGTACATTGCGGGGGGGATGAGAATATCTGAAATCTTCAGGTGAGCTTTCACCAAAAAATCTGGTTCAGTTTCTAGTTTAATACAAAAATATGAATAAAAACTTGAACAAATGAACATCCAACATAAATCTGCCTAGTGTCAATTCTAGGCAAAGTAATATTACATGAGAATCATACACAAACGGGAATTTACGCAACTATGAAAGTGCCTAACACATTTATTAAAGCTCAATGGTTTCAATAATGCTCATCGGCAATACAAAATAACGTAGTTAGCATATCTAAATAGAGTAAATACAAATTTAATCTTTTTATGACAACTGATAAGGGCTGGTGATTATCTGATTATCTAATCGCGAATTCACCACCTCATCCTAAAAAACTTGGTACCTAACTGTCAATGGATATTTCCTGCTGTGAGTAAGGCTGATATCGTAGATAATGTAGATCGTCTCTCTTGCATTGTCAGCAACATAAATAGGTGTTTTTCTTCTTAACTTTCTTGACATGAAATTTGCTTGTAACATCATAATAAAGATCAGTTCAATTCAATTTGGGGCGGTATTGAGCACACGCTCGTACAGCTTATTCTATAACCAACGCATTTACTTAATATTCTTCATTAGTTAATGTATAATAAGTTAGTAAACTTGTATAGGATTTATCATATTTCAATACATGTCGATCCTTTCAACACTGATATGGACATCAGTGTATTTTAAAGATTCACTGAACTTTTTTGGGAGGGTTTTGGTTTGGTTTGGGTTTTGTAAACACTGCTTAAAAGCCATGAGAAATAACGTCAAAAATGTTGAACAAACAAACCTTAAGTATACAATATCTGATCAATCCATAGCTAAAAGAACCACAGGAAAAAAAATTGCTTGGTGGGAATGACAAATAAAAGAAATGCAATTTTCTTTTTCATATATACATCTATACACAAAATCCTCAATACCCCAAATGTATTTACAAAAAAAATACAGAAAGAATATTCTTTATTTATTTAAAACAACAAAAGAGAAAATTTTTTTACATTAAAATCAATCCATTATAGATATAAAAAGAAAAAAATTGGAATAAGTTATAATTCATTTATTCTTATAAGGATCTAGAACATATTTAGAAATTAAAAATGTAATTTTATACATAATTCATCATTATAAGGATATTTTAATGGGTTTTACAATTGATGAGAAAAGTTTTAAATTGTTTTTAAAAAATTGTTGGTAACAATTTGAAGGTTAACGATTTTATTCATACAAATGATAAATCCATCATATTTTTATTTAATTTGTTTAAATTTACAATATCAAAGATATCATAACGTTTAAGTTAATTAATCTGGGCCTTTATGAGAATAGGGGAAATTTAAAAATTTGAAGGCTAATTTGTGAAAAAAATTTATGATCATGGGGTTGCAAAGGGTATATAAAAAAAATACTGATGAACAGTTTACCCTGTCTTCTACTGAAAGGGTCAATACGAATGGTAAAGGCTTCAGGGAAGTAACAAAGACGTTGTGTATCTATTAAATACATGGAGGAAAAAAAAAGCAAGTCAATTTGTATAGCAAGGTCCTATCATTTGTTTCTTCAAAAATTTTGGTAAATTAACTTGTTTCAAAAAATGAACAAAAAAACAGATAAATGATTCTGCTCCCATTTTGAAGAACGGTGACTGAAGATGACTGAATACCAGAACCGAAATTTACATTTTTTTCCTACATAAATTTGAAATATATTCACCCCTGTTTCATTCATGGATCTTCCTGCGTATTAACCATATAGAAATAAATAAGATAACTTGAGCTATTTCTCATATGTTCCTTAAGCTTGTCTGCCTTTATAAATAATTATTATGCGCATAATTTGTTTTTCCCCCAAAACTGACTGTACAAAGTTTCCACACAAATCCAAACTAGCTCCTAAACATTAAATTGCTAAATGATAAATACCTTTTGTTTGAGAGTCGTTTGTGGGGGTCAGACCCCCTGCCCCATTCAGCACCCCGCTGAAGGTCAAGTTGTTCCTGCATGGGCCCGTCAGGTCCGCCATCATGGGACACCTCCCCCGGGCAAAAACAAAAATATTGATTGATTCCACTACAATTGAATTAACCCGGGAAAAAATCAAGGGGGGATAGTGCCACTGGTGATCTTTTTTTTTTCTGTAACCCCCTAGCAATTAAAAAGTAATAACGGGAAACACAATT
>JAGTTF010001451.1:0-13004 GCA_019095985.1 Streblospio benedicti | reverse complement strand
AATTTGCTGATCTAACTTCCCATCATCCAGATCACACATACCCAATTATCTGGAGGAGTTCGATATTCCCGGGCGGTAGCCCCCCTCCCCCAGTGTCTTACACCCTTGTCATGAGCCCCCATGGCACGTAGTACAGCCTTGATTGTCTTGTTGCTTCGTTCAGGCGGGCAATATACTCCCGGAAGAGCACGTCCACCACGGCTTCTGCAGTCTTCCTCTCCAATGCATACAACTCCATCCTCTTGGAGAAGTAGTCCTGAATGACGCAGATGAAGCGTTTGCCTGCTGGCGTTTCCGGAAGTGGTCCCTGCAAGTCGATTCCAACACGTTCGTGCGGAAAACTGACGTATTCATGCTTCATGGGAGGCTTTCCTCCCCCACTTCCCGTCTTGCTATGTTGACACGTCAAACAGGCTCGGCACATCATTCGTACATCCTCTGTCATGCCCGGCCAGGCAAAGCGTCTGCGGAGTATTTCGTACACACGTTCGTAACCCAAGTGTGACACACTGTGGACATGAACGCACCTCCATATGCTCTCCCTCCATGCTACCGGGACAAGACGTACTTGCACACGTTCCACGGGACGTCCTTTCGTCTGTATGATCTTGTCCATCATCCACACCCCGTTGTCCGTTCGATACAGGTCAGGCCACCAACGGCAATACCCCTGTACCTCAGGACTCTGGCGTTTCAGCTCCTCTTTGTCCACCTCCTCTCCCCACTGAGCCTTGAGCTCAGCCAGCCTGCTTAAACATTGGTCGCGCTCCTGGGCTTCCCGCCACTCGGCATCACCGAAATGAGCAAGAACCCGCACACATTGGCGTGCCGCTCGCGCGGTGGACTGTTCCTCCTTGTGAGTGATTTCCACTTCCTCTCCTTCCACATCACTTTCCCCTGACGATTCACCTTCGACCAACGGTTTGGTCACGGGTGCTGCTCCGAGTCGCTGCTCCGCTATTCGTTGAGATCTCCGTAGAATTGCTCGTTCGGGCGCTAGCAACACGGTTGCTTCCTCTGCGCCTTCTATTTCACTCATCGTCAAGTGTGTTTGATTAGAGAGCTCATGGTGCCGACGGGTCAAGTACACGTTGTAATCCACACCGTCGATGAGCTCGCGGTCCTCACCGTCATCCTCTTCATCGGAGTCTACGTCCCGACTCGCGAATTCCCACCGCAGGTCCTCGAGACAAAAAGGCTTGTCTCTCACTACGCTGACACCGTGGACGGGGTTGCTCGCAGCCACCTCAGAATCATCTGAATCCTCATCTCGACACTTGTCCATTTTTATTTGATAGAACTTACAATCCGGGCAATCCCCGAGCTTGCACGTTTTACGTTTGTCGAAAGGTCCCTGCGTTTCGGGGTGTTCCTCCCGTTTCCGTGACAAGCTGTCAGCTACCTCGTTCAGCTTCCCAGGCAAATGGTGAATCCTCCAGGGCTTATACCAGCCCATCTCCACCAGCCAGCGCATGTACATGTTGTCCGACTGGTGATAGTCTTGCACCCACGTGAGGGCTGCGTGATCCGTCCAGA
This sequence comes from Streblospio benedicti, assembly GCA_019095985.1. Taxonomy (NCBI): domain Eukaryota; kingdom Metazoa; phylum Annelida; class Polychaeta; order Spionida; family Spionidae; genus Streblospio; species Streblospio benedicti. Next base: position 11,468 of record JAGTTF010001451.1, on the reverse strand, counting down.
TCACTACCATGGTTCCTCGTGTGATGTCCCGGAAGTACCGCATGAAGAAGACGACCGCATAGAATTCCCTCTTCGTCGCACAATACGCTTGACGCGATTTGCACAGTGTTTTAGAGGCGAATCCCAGCGGTACGAACTTCCCATACTGCTCCTGTTCCAATGTTCCGCCTATTGCGAATAGGCTCGCGTCCACCTTGAGATGAAACTCCTTATCTGGGAGGGGGTAGTACAGGAGGGGTAACTCGATGATGAACCCCTTTATCTTCTCGAAAGCAACTTGTTGCTCCTGCAACCACCGAAATTTGACCCCCTTCTTGGTCAGCTCCGTGAGTGGTTTGGCCAGTTCACTGTAGTTGGGCACGAACCGTCGATAGTAGCCCGTGAATCCCAAATACGTCCTTGTTTCACTGAGATTTTTGGGCATCGCCCAATTGTGCAATGCTTGCACTTTGCTCCTGCTTGGCCGAATCCCGAACCGGTCCACCTCATGCCCTAAATATTCCACTGTCGCCGCGAACAGTGTGCACTTCTTGGGCTTCAGTTTGAGGTTTGCCCTCCGCAGCCGCTCAAACACCGCGCGAAGGTTCCAGCACGCGATCGAGAAGTCCTTTCCAAAAGCCAGGATGTCGTCCAGGTACACGAGGCATTGACCCCATACAATGTCCGCTAGTACCATTTCCATGAGACGACAAAAACTTGCAGGCGCATTGCAAAGCCCGAAAGGCATACATGTCCACTCATACAGACCCCGGTGGGTCACAAAGGCTGTCTTCTCTGCATCCTGCGGATCCATAGCCACCTGCCAGTAGCCACTCGCGAGATCAAGCGTGGAGAAGTATTTAGATCCTTCCAGTGCGTCCAAGCACTCGTCAATCCGTGGGAGGGGATATGCATCCTTCTTGGTGACTTCGTTCAGTCGACGGAAGTCAATACAGAAACGGAGTTCACCGGACTTCTTTCGCACCAACACAACCGGTGCTCCCCACGGCGACTTCGACGGTCGAATCACTCCATTCGCCAACATCTTCTCCAACTCCCCGTCAATGTACTCCCGTTCCTTGATGGAGCGACGGTAGTAGTTCTGCTTGATCGGCTTGGCATCCCCGGTGTCGATTTTATGCGTTAGTAGATCCGTGTAACCCGGACTATCGTCCGGTCCTAGGAATATATCCCTGTACTCCATCACCAATGCTTCCATCTGGGTGACCTCATCTGGCGTCAACGTTCCATCAGCTGGGAACATACAGCGCAGAAAGTCAGGTACATCGCCCTGTCCCTCTGCTGGATTGGACTCACCCGGCAGCCCTGCCGGCTCTTCAGCTTCCTCTGCGAAGTACACTTTACAGTCTGGTCCGCGCGCGACCGACTCATGAACTCTATCCTCCGGGATTAGCTGTCGGCTGGTCCATTCTTTCCCATGCCTGCCTCCTACGGCATTCACACTCACTACGTGAGTGGGAATATGCCAAATTCGTAAGTCAGGGGGACTCTCACCCCCGTCCGATGATTGGTTGACGTCTTCCTCCAGATGATCCTCCGCTCTTCGTTCCGGAAGCATGGTGATTTTGGCCACCACCATTCCAAGTTTTACCTCCTTAAATGAGGTGCTCTGATTTTCCAGGGTGAGTGGTAGAGATCCGTCTTCACGGACTATCTCCAGTGACGGAACCACGAAGAGCTCGTCACTGAGTTTTGCTGTTCCCTCTACCAATACTTCTTGTCCCACCCGTGTGGTGTCCTCGATCCGACACATGATCCGTTGCACGCCCGTGGACGTATACGTACGGTCTTCGTGAGCCGGACGAGGTCCTTGCTGTGAACTGTCATTGCTTTCCCAAATCCTACATCTCGTGTTCCAATTCGTATGGTTCGTGTGGCACAGTCAATTGCTACTCCGTATGACGTCAGCCAGTCCATGCCGAGCAGTAAATCGAGACCCTCCAGCCGTCCAACGTGGAGGAGCTGACTGTACCGGCCTCCTCCGATCTCAAACTCCGACATGACAGCGCCCCGGACATCCAATGATGCACCACTAGCGCCCGTCAGGTACACCTGCGGGGGTAGTAGTGGTGGTAGTTGGCTGCTATTCTCCTCGTAGAATTTGTTCGCTAGCAAGCTGAACGTTGCTCCGGTATCCACGCACGTTTCCAGTGGAATCCCGTTGATCCACACTGTAACTCGGCACACCAAAGCAACACCCGACAATCCCAGCGTCCTCCGTATGGCCGCGAATTCGGCATCCACCTCCTGACATTGATACACTGTCTCACCACCTGACTCCTCCGGTTCCCACTCGGAGTGCCGAAAGTTGAGTGTGCTGGCTGTTGAGTGTCTGTTCCTGACGTTCTCCTTTGCGATATTCGGATCGAGAGTAGCGGTGCATGGTAAATCGAGTCCACACAGCGGACTTTCGTCAGGCGCTGGCAGAGCCCCGACTTCCTCCCCTCCAGGCTGTGGTATCTTATCAGATCCACCCCGGCTAGGTTCTACTCCTTTGCTTGGCTGTTTCTTGCCATGGCTACCAAGCCTCTCGTCCAGTGTTGCGTCTGGAAGCTCCTTCACGCGAGTACTCCCTCGCACGTCCTGCTTTGGCGAAAACGATCCCACCTCCCGCGATGGGCTGTACCCCTCGGCCCCAGGTTCACTGTTGGGCTGAGTTAGCTGGTCCGCCGGATCCGACCGGACGGGATACAGGTTAGACAAGCTCCCCGCACACGGTGGAACAACTCGGTGAGCTGGGTGAGCTGTCCCTAGGTTCACAGACAGGGGACGAGCGGACGCACCGCATGCCGCCCCTGACGAACTGGCGCCGGACTCCCGGGTAGGTTGCCGTAAAATCCGTGGCAGATGATCCCGAACATCCATTTGTCCCGTAGCCCCACTTGACCGCAGATGACCAGAGATCCCTTTCTCTGTCTCCCGGCCCACGTCTTCGTTTCCGCTGCAACACATCGCCTTCCCGTTCCCGGACGGGCAGCCGCACGGTATAATGTCAGCAGGGGGAATTGGCGGCATATTCGCCCTGCTTACTCGTTTTCCGCCGCCGTATCGTTTACGGGAGAGGCATCCGAATCCTTCCCCGTAGAGACATGAGCGACTGTGTCCTTATCACCCCTTGGTGGACGACGACGGCTTAAACTCCGAGCTCTGGCTCGCTCTGCTCGCTCTCTCCATTCTTGAATCTCCTGGTCGGTCGCCTCCGGGCAGTCCATTCGTATGTGGCCCGGCTGGTCACATTTCCAGCAATTCTCGCTGGCCGGATCAAATGTGCGGCCCCGACCCCCTGACCTAGAAGCTCCTGTCCCCGCATTCCTGCCACGTCCCCGACCACGGCCACGCCCGCGAGCGCCACCCTGGCCGGAGTTCGGTGCTTTCTTGCTCGTTCCCTCCGTTTTGACCACGTTAGCCTGTCCAGTCTTTCCGTTTTTACTCTGCTGTGTGAGTGTTTCCTGCACCACAGCGGCAATAGGAGCATGTCGCGGCTTCTGGTTGTTGGCTTGCTCCTTTTCCTGTGTCAAGAAGGTGCGGTACTTGCCTGGGTCATCCCGGCTCTCTCGTCGCACCAACTCCGTCTGAATCATTGCCAAAGTAATGCCGGGCTGTATTATAAGGTCGTCATAGGTTCGCCGAAGCGAGGCCGATGCCAAACCTAATTCCAGTCTCTTCCGGACTGCAGCTTCCCGGCGTCCTGTATCCTCGCCATAGGCTTTTCGTGCCAAAAAGAGCAGCTGATTGATGAAATCCCGCACCGATTCCTTAGTTCCTTGCTTGCGGGTCAGTAGCTCCTCCTCAGCCGACCTCATCTCGAATTCCACATAGAAATGCGAGTTAAGGGTCGACACGAGCGTGGGCCAGTCTGCGCGCTCCTGCGGTGTCATGTTGAGCAGCGCATTCAACGCTTTTCCGGTCAATCTATCCACGAGCCACCCTGCCCACTCCCTCGAGGGCACACGGTATAGGCGGACAACATCCAAGAAGAGCTGTACGTAGTCGGTCCATGTCTGATTTCCATCCGGCTTGTTGAACTTCGGGAAAGTCTTAATCTTGTCCCGAAAGCTCACAGTACGGGGAATCCCGACTGGGTGGGCTTCCTCCTCCGAACTATCGCTGCTGGTGTGGCGGTGCCGGCGACGGCGCGAGTGTGATCGCGATCGTCTTACCGACTTCCCCCGGTGCTTCCGGTCCGCCCGCTCTTCCTCTTCAAATTCCGCTGCTGCATTCACAAAGGGTGAACTCATGTAGCGCCGCTTCAGGAGACTCTGATAGTCGCCTTCAACAGGCTGTGTCGTCCTCTCCTGGGGATCCCGTGAACTGGCGATTTGGAGCGTACGGGTGGCGTCATCCGCCCCGATGCTTCACTTCCGCTTCGCCCTTCCTCCTTCTGCAGCTTGTCTGCACGGCATCCCCGGGTGCTATGTTCCACAGGTGGTCCTAAATCCGGAGCTGGCATCACTGAGTCGTCTACGCCAATCCTCCAGCTCCCTCAAGCGCGCCAGCAGGCGCTGTTCCTTGCGCAGTTCCGCCGTTTGTCGGGCTACAGCAGCCTCCAACTGGGGTATCATCGACGGAATCTGCGGTTGCCGTTTTGGTTCCTTAATTGGGGCCCTCCGGGGTCCCATGCTTGATGGGTCGAGTTTTAGGGGATCGACAGCCCGCGTGCTGGGATTGGGTGCTGGCACATGAGGTACCCCCGCACACCACTTTCCCTCTTCTTAACTTTCTTCTTGAGGGCAACGTGGACTGACTTTGGCCTGCTTGAGGATCCGCCCCAGTCCATGGGGTAAACCGTCCCATCAAATGGTATAGTACACTCAGTCCATGGGCATCCCCCATCATTAATCAGCCGTAACAAATCCGACTGACTGAGGAATGCCCACCGTTTTCATTCTTAAAATGGTATATAAAAAAAGGATTGAAGGTTGATATTCATGAGGTAGTAACATTCAACAAGAAATGTTTTAAAGAATATATTGATCACGGAAAAAAACGATTACAATGTTTCAACAAATGAAACTAAACAGCAGTTATGGAAAATATATTACCAACAGTGACAAGTCAATGTTTGCTAAATATAATAATGACAAGTCATAGCACGGCCACCAGGTTGCTGAGCATTACTTCTCTCATTTGTATAATATATTTGGACATTGTCATAAAAATGTAAACTTACAAAAACCTGACATGGTGAGTGCATAGTGATTCAATACTCAAAAGAAAAATAATATTTCCAGATAAATTTTAATGCAACATATTGTTATTTTTTTTGTTTCAGTAGATTTATAATCAATTATTTTAAATCCACCATAGGATATTTTAAATGCAAACATGCATCTTTTATATATATATGTATGATATGTGTGCATTTACTTAGATTTATATCCGTCTAACAGGTACCTTACCTGTAAGTTGTAGATATATCATGTATTAAATTGGTAATCTAGCCGATTCAATGCAAGGCAAACGATATACGTCACTGTATGAAACCCGATGAAGCTTACTCACAGTAGTCTTCGTCATTATAAATAGGTCACTTTTCTCGATTCGGATTTTATAATAGATATTGTGACATCAATTTCAAAAGGTAGTCATTATTCATATTAGTACATACAGAGCACATATTAAAGCACATGTAGGATTTATTATTAAGCGTAGAAAATCCTACATTATTGCATGCAGTAACCATTGTCCTCAACATAAGTAACCTTCGTCCCAAAGAAAACACTCGTTTGAGTAACCTTCGTCTTTTTATGTTTATCTTTTATGTTTAAATACCCGAGTTCTATAGAATCTACGCTAGTGACAGTGTCTACAAACGTGGAATACTTAGCGTACTACCCGTGTAACAAGCGTGTTTCAAGGTGGACCTCACCATGACAGAAATAATCCGTGATATAATTATGAATCGAGATGACGAAGGTTACTCTTATGACGAAGACTACTGTGAGTAACCTTCGTCGGGTTTATACAGTGTACATTAAGCAATAGACTGCAGACATTAACTTACATACAAAAATACACTTATTACGACACTCTTTTTCATTCAAAAATAAATAATCTTCAAGATTATAGATACTTTTATTATACTTAAAAAAACATGTTAGCATCAGCTGCATTAATTGTGGACTAGCAGCTATAAAGATATGAGATATGATACCACTCTAAAATACCAATAGAAATCAGTGATAATAATCAACATTATTTGACATTTCATCATAAATATACAAAAAAAAAAAAAGCAATGAATATAAATTCTAAGGTAGTTAATACTAGTCTATAAGTGCTTTAGAACTAGATCTAGGTCAGAGGGTGGGGGTACTAGTACTGGGCATGAACGTCAGTGACAGTGCGTAGATAATGACGTCTTCCAAGAAATATTGACAGCATCAAGTACTATCTTGAAAAGTGCAGAAAGTAAGTGAAGTACTTTAGATACTGATGCCATAGTCAATTTTCTTCTTTTTCAAATAACATATTTAGTTCAAAACACTCTTAGTTTGTCAAACGCTACAACACAAAAAATGGTTAGATTCTATAGTCTGTCATGTATCACTGTACTCCAAGGTAAAACATGTTCACATATTATGAATATTTTAATGAGTTAATTCATAAAATCTACGGTTATATATTAATAAGCAAATTACCATGAAATACTTTTCCATGCAACTCTCTTTATGACACTACAAATCCTGTAATATTTGAGCATTAATTTTATCGGAGTTGGCCTCCCACATAAAACCTGAGGCAGTCTATCATAATGAAGCATTACTTCATTAAAACTATATCTATGGGATAAAAAATATGATTTAGTCTTAAGTACTTTTTTCATTAAATAGTATTGTCAATACCCAATGTTAGTCACTTCATTTATCACAAACATCCACGATATGCCACATATTCATACCCATTGTCCAGATCTATAACATTAAATACCGTCGACATGGCTTAAAAATCCGCGTAACAAAACTGTTAAACACCGTATGTCGATTCGAAGGTTCTCCTGCATTCTGTCGCCAAAATATAGAACATATCTATTCCAAATCAATTGTATAATAAAGATATTTAATGTAGGTATGCCTGGATGTTATTGTTGGTGTAATAGGTGCTTTGATTGTTCAGGAAAATGCGTCCAAACATCTCAAAACCTATGACCATATAAGGTAATATTTACATTCGAAAACGAGGTTCACGGTACTTAACTGGTGAAAAGGGACTAGTCCGTGAGCCACATTCTCTTATAGTTACTTTGGTCGAAGTGGGCGTGGCATCATGAAATAATAACGCTCTTTTCTGAAAAATATTTCCGGGACTTTGCGGGAGTGAACTCTACATTAGGCCGTGCCTGCCGGCCCGTATGAATACAAGACAAGACTAAAAATCAACTCTCCTACATTTCGAAGATTAGAAGAACTTCGATAATGATGTTTATCAAATTGAATCCTCCAATTACTCTCACATGACACAGATAGTGTATATATTGCAATTTCAAGGAGGAACTTGAAGAATTAGTATTTCCGCATCTTCGTGAAGAATACTTCAGAAACGTTCGTGATAAATATTTTCCTGCAGAATGCTGTAAAACTCACAAAAATAATTATATAAAGACTAGAATAGAGGGACGAAAATGGAATCGATTGCCCTGCTGTGAAAAAAAGAACATGTACGCGAAAACAGAACACCGGGTCTGTTCAAACCCGAATTCAGTGGTTCAAAATGGGTTGGACTAAGTCCTAAATGTTATTTTTTATGATGAAAATAATTCTAAATATTCAAGTAAAGGCGTTTCCAAATCAAATAACCTAACATTTGAATGACAGTATTGTTAAAAGAGAAACTGATAAAAAATGTGTATAAATAGAGGTTTCTCTTATAAAAAAGGTCAAATCTATAGTTATAATCAATTGAAAACAGGGCTCACATACTTGTATTTTAAAAGAATTGTGAATGATGATGGAGTTAGTACTTCTCCACTCCAATTATGATGTAAGGACGGATTTGATATGTATCTATTTATTTATTTAGTTAGTTAGTTGTAGTCAGAAGAAGAAGAAGATAAAATTTATCTGTAGTGTAATGTAATGTAAGATAAAGATTGAAAATAAAAAATAATAATATTAATTTTATTATTTACTTTACAGTTCCATCACCATAGTATAATATATATAGTTAGTTTTACAGTTCCATCACCATAGTATAATATATCTAGTTAGTTTATCAAAAGATTAATTACAACTACTACAGATGCTTTTTTGAAAGATAAACTAAGTTCATATTTTATCTCTATATATCATAAACATAAACTATACATTGAAAACACAAATCAGCTATTAACACGATTATACATTCTCTCTAATTTTATAATATATAGTATACATTGAAACACGAATTAGTATTTAATGCAATTAAAGATTTATTTATGCTTATGTCACTATGTCAGCTCTAATTTTAAGAACTACGCTCCCTTGTGCATCACTGATTTTTTTGCCTTGCATATCACACACTTCAATTTCTAGAAAATCTGAAGAACTGAAATCATAGTTGATATACTCTTCTCTCTCAAATTCTTTTGCGAAGGCGTTTGTGTCATTGGTAGGAAATATTTTCAATGTATCTGCGAGCTTTGTTTCATGAGTATAAATAGGAATTCCAACACTTTGATGGGGCTTAACAACCAGCTGACATAACTTTTGTGCTGGAGATAAATAATCAAATTGAATATATTCAACAATCATAGAACCTTTTTTAGCTTCTATAGGAAACTTAAGGCTCTGATTAATAGGTACAATCCATTTAATTACTGTATCCATAATTTCTCTGTCTCGAGTGATTCTAATTTAAGTTTGCTTGGTTTTCTTATTCTGTCACCTCTTCTGCCTTTTTCAGATTTTGATTTAACTTCTTTCTTTTCTGGTTCTAATTCTTCTCTTATCTCTGTATGTTTTTTAATCTTTGCTTTTTTCTTTCCTGCACTAAGTTTGATACTATTTTTTCTCTTATTACGAGCATCAATGTTGAAAGGAGAAATATGAGTAGATTCATTCTTTATTACGGGATTTATAGACTTCTTAGCAGGCTTGTTCTCCTCAGCGGTATTAGTCTGATTTGTTAACATATGATCAGAGATTGAATCTGTTGACAGTTCTTTACTGACAAGATCTGAATCATTTGAAGGATGTTTACTGTCAAGATCTGTATCAGATAGAGTTTTGGGTAATTCTTTTGTAGCTTCATCAGGCAATGATTCATCTACTGAATTCGCCTGATTGGAATCATTTGAATCTAACCTATCTCTTGTCTTTAATTGAGTATCAATCATTTCTTCTGGTTTATCTTCTTTCTTTACATAGTCGTCAAAGGTAATATTAGCAGCAGCAGCAGCACAAGACGAAGGTTCTTCAACAATAACTTTCATTTCCTGCTGCCATTGTTCAATTGGTACAAGTGCAAATTTTTTCATGATAAATATTTTACAACGATTTTACAGACTTTTAACACCAAGGATTGATTCTTTATGAATATTGCGCTCTTTTTTTTCTTACAGATACGCTTACTGGCTAGCAATTTAATACTTGTTAGCCGATTCTTCATATATGACTTCTCTGATGTTGATAGATTAATTGAACTATTTAACACAATATTGAGAAATATTTGTCTCAACAACTCACACTGCCAAGAGGTAATGTGTTTCAGTATAGTTAATCTAGTTTGACGAGTAGATGTTGATAAGTCTGTAATTAATCAAAGGGATTTCGTCAGGAAAAATATTTGTAAATAGCTGACAATTTAGTCTACTGACTTTTGGTGAAGGATGACAGTTAATAAATAAGTAAGGGTAAGAACTCGTATTATTCTTATCCACAGCATCGGAGTATGCTTCCATAAATCCTTTTGAATTAGAAAAATATCTGCGATCCTAAGACTTTGATCTGTGTTCTATCTCTCATACTTCTCATCAGACAGAAATAATGAGCGTTCAAACTACTAGTTCTGGTAGATTTACCCCGTTGAAAAATGTTTTGCAATGTAACCATAAGACAAATATTAGAATGATGAACAATTCTAGTTGTTAATTCTTCTATTAATGAATTATGACTAATATCTAGCATCAAATCATCTAAACATAAAATAAAGAGTTTTCCTAGTTTCTTTTGAAACTTTACTTCAATATCCACAAAGCCAGATTGCAATAGATTTGGAGTGCATCTACCTTCATCGCATCCTTCCATCAAATCTACTGCAAAGTATGTGTAGCCGCTTTTATAGTTCTCGTATCTGAGAATATGATTTTTCTGTTTGGCTTCGAACCAATCAAGGCAGGAGCGGTGTGCTAATCTGTACAGATCATTTTCAAAATCTGTTTCTATTTCTCTGACTAGAGATCCATTCACATAGATTCTGATATATTCGACTACTACATCAGTAGAAGTGAATAAGTTGTTTGATGTTAAATCTCCCAAAAGAGAGGACTGATCATAAAAGGCTAGCAAAAACCTAGTAGGGATTTTCCCGTTATAAACACGATTTAACACCTTATGCTGGATATCAGATCCTATCGTATGCTGTCTGCGAGTTTCATAATAGGTACAAAAAGACATATCTCATCAATTTTAAAACGTGCATTTTTGACTGTCTGCATCTTCTTTCTTCACTACAAGATACTGCTGTGCTGGAGCCATTCTATACATGATTTGCATTGAAGTGTTGGGTGGTAAATACCCTTTGGTTTGACAGAAATCCAGCAATGTGGGTCCACAAAACTCGATTTGATTTGAGCCGTTGTACCATCCTGCTTTTGTCAGCATGCTCTCATAGTCACCTTTCACATCTTTTATATCTTCATCAAATCCTTGACTTTTAAGATCTGCCGAGTTAACAGTAGTCAGGAACAATTTTGGGAAAAGTCAACACCCTGAGGCATTTTTTAGTACAAGTTGTCAACCAGTTGTTTTAACCTATTTTGGGTATGCTGAATTCAAATCTGGTTGTTGACAAAAAATATTTTTGACCTTTGACCCCTAAAATTCAAAAACAAAATGGCCGCCAACTTCTTATCAAAGAATCTAGTTTTGTGGCTTGAAAATATACATACCTTTATATCAGAATTTGTCTTTGAGTGGATTTAGGGTAATTTGGGTGGGCTAAATTCATTGCCGCCATGTGACACTGTCTTTCTTGACTTTTAATTAGCCAAAATCAGGTTTAAACATAATGTACTCGTATATTTTACTATAATTTGTTTGGGTTATGTATGGCAAAAAATAAATCTACACATAAACTATGGTCAACCTATTTTGGGTATGCTGAATCCAAATCTGTTGAAATTAAAAAAAAGCAAAATGGCCACCGATTTCTGATCAAAGAATCTAGTTGTGTGGCTTAAAAATATGCAAACCTTCAAGTTCATAATTTATTTGACAAAGATTAAATGTGCATGTAATTTATTGCAAAATAACAAAATTTTAGAAACATTA
>JAGTTF010001449.1:0-10448 GCA_019095985.1 Streblospio benedicti | reverse complement strand
AGGTGGAGGTAGCGTTGGTCTAAGAACTAGAAACTGACTCCATATATCCCCTGATTGATATTCTTTTCATACACTATAATAAAACCATGTCAGTAGATAGCATTTTGTCTTGGAAAGGTTGCAATTGGAAAAAAGAGGAAAATGTTTACTTGAAATCGGCGGTTTGGATTTTCCACTGTAAACGGTCTAAAAACCATTTCTGAGCACAATTTTTGCCGTCCATGCACTATAAGAATACTTCTGGCACATACTGATGCGATTTATTTCAACTCACATGGGCTGGTTTTTGCTGCTAAGTCTGCAATACATGACCACCCACCTTCAAAATTGAGGTCATCTGATAGAAAACGACGAATATAGTGGCTCTAAAGACGTAATTCAGGCAAAATATGAATGGGAATGTATCTCAAACTTGATACAAAACAGATTACACTAATCCCATGCTTTTTAAAACCACATAACTGGCCAAAATTACAAAATGATTTTCAACTCCTCACGAAAACTGTTGATTGTACATTTCTGTAGATTTGGAGACTTTACACAATATAGAAGTTAATAATATAATGCAATTCATGGTAGTTTTCAGTCAATATTTATTATACTGACATGTGATACAGAATATACATTATAAGGCAAAATATACTCATTATTCGGATAGTGGACAGCCATGTAGAACCCAGCCAATACTGGCTTATAAGAAACCAGTTGAAAATAAATTGCATATATATATAGCAGGCAAGCAAATTGCTTTATTATACAATTATGTTTAATATGAAAACAAGAAAAAGAAATACAGTAAATAATATGATATTTTAATCTAAATTATACAATATTTGATAATCCAAACCGTTAATATTGAAAACATAGTACAGATTTGATATGCAAAATAAGATGTATTTAGGAATACAATTTTTTAACTCACCAATAACCAGGCACTTTGAATGTATTTGCTTAAGTAATACTGGCACTCTGTCATTAAATAAATTTAATTTTGAACTGGTCATCCAAATCATGAAAAATGTTTATATTTATCACCAGGACTTTTTGTGTAAAGCATGTTGGTGTTGATTCATATATAGGTTCATGGTGGTCTTAAGAATATTGGAAATACAGTTTCGATTTATTTCAACTAACATGGGCTGGTTTTTGCTGCTAATTCTGCAATACATGAAACGACCTTCAAAATTTTCATCTGATAGAAATCTGAATTTTGAAATAGTGAACGTAAAGATATTCATACAACCTTGACATATGAATGAGAATGTATTCAAACTCTTAATACAAAACAGATTACACTAATCCCATGCTTTTTAAAAACCACATAACTGGCCAAAATTACAAAATGATTTTCAACTCCTCAATGAAAACTGTTGATTGTACATTTCTGTAGATTTGGAGACTTTTACACAATATAGAAGTTAATAATATAGATGCAATGCATAAGGTAGTTTTCAGTCAAGTATAAGCTACATGCCTGACCCAACTTAGGGCTTAACAAAGCAATATAAGGCAAAATATCACTCATTTTCGGATAGTGGACAGCCATGTAGAACGAGGGTCTTCAACTATTGCAGACTTAGCAGCAGAAACCAGCCCATGTGAATGGAAATAAATCGCATCAGTATGCCCAGAAGCATTCTTATAGTGCATGGAGCATGTCTAGGAAGGATAGATAAGCGCGAGCCGAGCAAGGGGACGGCAGTCTGCTATGAATAACTGAAGAATAAACACTTAACAAGCTCCTGACAATCTGTTCCTTATTACAAGTTAGTGCAAACAAATGACGTATTTTTGTTATAGCAGTATAAGTTAGACCTAGGATACATGTATCTATGGGCAAAGCCATCAGTCTCAAGTTACTCTTAAATTAAGTTAGTATGCGTCAAAAATGCATTCGAAATGTGTTATTTAGAATAAACAGGTATCTTTATGAATCAGATGAATGACATTAAATTGGGAATTGAATTGCTACACACTGTTTAATCCTCATCAGTACATTAACCAAAACACCTTAATCAGTACAATAGGGGTCCATGTGGTCCATGTGGTCCATGTGATGTGATTTGTTTTTCAATTCATGACCTTTCTGTGATACAAATACATTCATATGTTAATTATGACTGTGTCAGATAAAAATAACAAAGAGTTATGTCTTAAGCAAAGCAAATATTTTTTATGTACGTCCTAATATTTAAATAAATCAAATAATCTTCGCTACTGATGGAGACAAGATATAGGTTGACACCTACTTAAAAGGAAAAGAAGAAATACCAAATGGATAAAGATATATAACAAAAAGTATACCCCTAGGGTTCCAAATGGACCCCTAATGTACTAATTAGGGATACCTATACAGGATTTGGTAACATGGTCATATTAGCTTTGGTGTTAAATGAAACCCATGCTTGTAAAAGAACTGAAACTGTAGTTTATTGATTTGGGGAAAAATGGAGGGGGGCGTGAATTCGTACCCAGTGCACCGCCCTCTCCCTTGGGGGTGAATTCGCACCCAATGCACCCCTTTCTGCCATGTAGCAAGCAAATCCACTCAACTGGAACATTCAGGAAAGGCTCTATGATACGAATCCCACTGCAATATCATGTGATCAATATTAATCTGTGCACTACACAGAAAATTGTCATCATGTCAGTATCTCCATGCAGTGTTGCAGTAGATAAATATTCATGAAAATAAAGTTAATATTAGATTTCCATGGAAAAGAAAATAGAGATAGACTAAATATATGGATACTGATTTGCATTAGTGAGAGTGATAATGATAATTTCTAGACAGAGTGTAGCTCTTGGCTGCCATGATTAGTGAACTGTGTTGAAAACTGTGTACATATTCGATATTGTGATTGCTTACAAACTTTTGGAGAAATGGCAAATACAATAAGGACAAATTTTACATATTTGATATTGAGCATATATATTTTTAAGTAAAAAATGAAGAAACCTATTTTAAGAATTCTAAAAAGAGAAAGTAGCCTTCACATAAACTGTAAAACAAATTAATTCACATTTCACTTTTTCAATATTACTTTTTAATCAAGGTTATTTGGATAAAATATTGATGGATTATCATTTTATTGATTCTACTTCACATAATGACATTGTCAAACCAAATAATAATAATCCGTGCTAAAAAGGCAAATATCTAAAATAGCCCATTTTATTGATATGTACAAAAAATAAAAAAAAAACAGTATTGCAATGAAAAACAAAACATGAAAAAACGTAAATACACTACATAGAATATTAATTGATGATTAAACATTAGGGAATACATATATACATATATCTAATACTTGTTAGAATATAGATATTTTAGTACTATTTCATATTTTTATGATGAGCCTGGTAATTGCAAAGCTTAATGGCATAATTTGAGATTTTCCTTTAGTCCTGATATTTTTGTGTCTTGGATCTATATATTTCCCCCCTAAAATGGTTAAATTTGATGCAGTCCATAGTGACTTTAGTATAAAAAAAACAGTTACTTTAAAGGCTACATGTTACAAATTTCACCTCATTGCCAGAACCATTGTCCAAGTGAATGTAATTTGTAATAGAACTGAGTAAAATTAATAAATTTGGACCCCCAAAATGGTTGATATTGACACGGTTTCATGCTACGATTAGTATCAAATGAATACACGTGGTCTACAGATAATTCATGCGAAATTTGAACTAATTAGCAAAACTATGTTTTAAGTAAATGCAATTTAGAGACAAAAATGGGGACAAATTATAAATTTGGACTCCCAAAATGTTTAAAATCATTGAGGTTCGATAATTCGTACTAACTTTTTGGTATCAAATAAAAGTAGGGAGTTGACAGAAAATTCAATCCACATATCAGCTTAATAGCCAAAAGAATGTCTAAGTAAATGTAAATTCAAGTAAAAGAGGTAAAATTCCTAATTGTGCACCCTAAAAATGGGTCGAACAGCTTGGGTCAACAGACCAAAATCACCAGCTGCCCATTTCACTCAATATAACAAAGTTTCATGTTTTCTTCCAAAAGTGCAGTATTAGAGGGTTCCATGTCACCTATTTCTTGTGCTAAATGTACATATTAGAACTAAACTATATATGCCAGACAAAAAGAAAAATATAAGTAGGATGATACTGTACTAAAACTGGTGCCTGATAATGGTAAATTAATATATTAACAAATTCCAAATAATTATCCTCACCATTTGCTTTGGCCTTTTGACAAGCTTTTCTCAATTTATCCATCATAGTTTTACTCATTATTTGAAACTGACTGCAGTCGATCTTTAAAATAAATTTAAAAAAATGTGTCATCATATATGATAAAATATGGGTATAATAAAATATCAAATAGAATATATATTGATTCAAGCATATATACATATAGAAATATCCATATTCGTTAATGTTATTAATGTGTCGTAAACTTAGTATCAGAGAATTTCTGATATAATTAATTTCGGATCATTATGAATGTACCTACCACAATAGCCAGTACATGTGGAATATCTGACAGGGATGGGTCTTTGACAAACATTCGATCATTCTTGTCAATGCTTGACATGGGATTAAACTTAAAGGAAGCAAAACAAGCAATTAAGTATTTTACCAAATTTTAATACAAATTCATCTACACATGCACAAGGGAAACATATGAACTGCACTCATTATTTCACAACAACCTATTCATTATAACATTTAGACCACTACTCAATATAGGTTATAATAAGTTTTTGCTTTATATTAATGGTTTCTCACTTCAAATCAGACATCAGTTGCCATTCAACATTAGTAGTATGTTTTCCCTCAAGGCCAACCTCAGTAGTTATGTAGAAGTGATTGACAGGTGCCTCATTAACATATTGAAGCTTTGACCCGGGCCCCCCACCGGCTCGCGCTGGATCGCGAGCAGTCCCTGAGTACCCCCGAGCCCCAGTCCCCCAGTACCGCCCGGCCCAGCCCCATTGGATGTCCTGCCGTCGCCCCGGTCCCGCTCGGCCACCTCTGGAGTCCCCGTCCCGTTATGACTTTGGGTAGGCCGGCTAGCGTGCTTGGCCGAGCCCGGTCAACACTACTTTACTCAATCTCTCTCCGCGGCATACTGTTATGACTTAATGCAGAAGTGATTGACAGGTTGACCACGCTCGGCCTTGCCGTCGCCCCATCTAGCTGGCGAGTTGAGCTACTGTTATGACTAGCGAGGCAGCGTTGACCACGTCGAAAGCCCCTAATGTGTGGTTTTATGGAAACTATAAAGTTTCAATCTATTGAAATGGGCTGTAAAACAGAATTGTCGAGTTTCAATTACACCGGTTCTGGATTTTGTACAGTTTCAACTTATTGAAATGAGCCAAATTGTCTAAAATAAAAACCCCCCCCAGAACAAAAGACAAGAATGACGGGTCTAGGCAGGTAAAAGTCAGTGACAGGTTCGGTGAACCTCATTAACATAGCCATTACAGTGACACGCTGTTGACAGGTGCCGACCAACACGGCGAACCTCATCAACATATTGACGTTTTGATGGGCAGGCCCCGCGTCGGTCCCGCCTCGTCGCAGCATCTGGCTACTGCTGAGTTGAACGAAGCCCTGTTCCCGCCTCGCCGTCCCCGTCTAGCTGGCGAGTTGAGCGAAGCCCCGGTCCCGCCCGGCTAACGTTTGAGCGCGAGTTGAGCAAGTCTATGTGCAGTTGGTTAGCATCCGCCAGTGTGCTCGCAGCTGGGGCTTGGAGCGCTCGCGGCCGAGAGGCACAAGCACTCGGCTCAGTCGCGACGGTAGGGAGTACGACGGGGGCGGGGCTTGGTGGTTAGAGTAGGCGCTGTTGGCTATCGCTCACGTCCCGTGGCCGCGAGTGCTCTCGCTGGGGGCTTGGGGCGCTCGTGCCTGGTAAAATACGGCCTAACGAGTGCGTAGAGAGATTGAGTAGAGTAGGCGCCGTAGGCTAGCGCTCGCTCTGTCATAATGGTAGAAGTAACGAACATGGAGAGAGATTGGTTTTACTAGTAGAGTTTGGGACCGAGAGCTGTGACCGGAGGGCCGGTGGGTGTTGAGCAAACTGTCCAGCAAAGCTCATCCATCATCCTGACAGCTAGACTGCTCAGCTCTGCGAGCACGAGGCGGCGGTGGTGGGGGATCACTTGATAAAATATCCGCATTTACATTCTAACAATTCATCCCAGCGTCGAACGCCCCTGACACGCCTTTTTTTTTTGGAGGGGTTATCGGCACTTTTTATATAGTAATCTATAACAATTTTTGACACGTCTGATGTTAGCAAAACGTCACAAAATGCACCCCCCCTTACGAAACATTACAAAGATGCACCACATACGCTAGCAAGATTCACACGAAATTACTGTAAATTACTATACAAACACATCCATATTTTTAAGGGATACTCTACGGAAATGAGCTGGAAAACCAGTTTGTCAAGTTTCAATTGATCCGGTTCCCTGAATCGACATGTTTTGCATAGTAATCTCTAGCAATTTTGACCTGTCTGATGTCACCCCTGTTAGTGAAATGAGTCCCTTTCAGGACAACGAAACGTCGCAAAATACCCCACCCCCCCTTACGAAACATTACAAAAGATGTACCCCGACGCTAACGAGAGTTTTTAGAGGTACCCTACCGAAACACACTGGAAATATTATTGTTGAGTTCCACTCGCACCAGTTCCGGATTTTTGTACAGTTTCAACCTATTGAAATCGGTTGGGAAACCGCAATTCTAAAATACAGAGTAACAAACGTAACAACTCTTGGATCCCTTATGACCAAATCGAAGACCTGTGAGATGTATAGATTCGCGGAGGCAATGACCCTAGAGGCCACAGTACACCTCCCGAAGCACGTGAACCTGGGGTAGAGGACATGGTATCTCGCATTGATGGAGATGACGTTGGAGCACACGGGAACAGAGACTCGCCGTGTTTATATAAGCGTCGCCTATGTTGGCACGACCATCCTAAATGGTCAGTGCTCGGGACTCTTGAGAATCGTTGACATTGAGGCTCTCGTGAACAAAAGCCATCCCGTCTACAGGGAAAGCATTGAATACATCAACCCGTACCCCATGAACGTGAACCAACCAGTTTTCGACACGATACATTTTACGTTATCGTCCCCCGACGACGAGGATTTAACACACATCAAAGGATTCCGCTGTGCTCTACGCCTCTCGGACGATGAGTAGCTACTTCCCCAGCAGTCTCCGCCCCCGCCCCTCGGCTGGACAGTGGGTTGATCACTATCGCTGCATGGCGAAGGGCTGGATGGTCGCCAAGGGGGTTTATACAATGAAAACCGGACCAGTCGAAGGTAAGAAAGACCGAGGAGCCTATAAAAGAGGTGTCCCTGGCGGCCACCGTAGTAGAGCAAGCGAAAGACATGGCTGCTGAGCGGAGAGAGCGGACTAAAATGAAGCAAACGATTAAGGCAAGACGCATTGGCATCAGCGAAGACAATATATTTGCCTGATAATGAGCGACGTACCGATCACCAACATGCACGAAGAGCGCCTCCCCCTCTTCGCCCCTCAGGCGGTGAACACCCTGTGGAGCACAGGGAGGAGGTATGTGCGTTCTGGTGTCTAGTGACACCATGAACGGTGACTACGGACTCAGCCCATACAACTTTAGACACTACGACATCAACTACGTGAACCTCTCCGAGGACGGGGTGTCCGTCCCCGTCTCTCGCCCCTGGAATCTGGACTTCGAGCAGGACCACTACGTGGAGGCGTTCGTCAACTTGTATAAAACTACCACCCAGTTCGGCAGGGACACCGGATGCGACATGGGTCTGCCCAGTACAAGCATGGCAACACGGTGTTCGGCTTCCTCGTAGCCGCCGCGACCAAGCTGGCGTCACCCGTCTGAGAAGGGAACGTACGTCTGGAGATGAAATTTGCCAACCCCCTCCTGCACGGCGTTGTCTATGATCGTGATCGGCAAGTTTGACGCTGTGCTCAGTGTGAAAAAGTCCCGTCTCGTGCAGATCGGCATGCCGTAAGAGCAAGACCCCAAAAAGAAGAAGAAGAAGAAGAAGAAGAAGAAGAAGAAGACGGAGGTCGCGTGGCTAACTTTTTGTCTATCATGTATTTTTACTGCGTGTATATATGTGTAGAGTTTAGAAAATATCTTCTGTAGTGCATAAAAGTATATAGCCGTTATATATTATAGATATATATATATATATATATATATATATATATATATATATATATATATATATATATATATATATATATATATATATATAGATATATATATATATATATATATATATATATATATATAGGAGAGAGAAATATATGAGAGCTTACTTTTGCAGAACTATGATGTAGTTTTACTGTATAGAGTTTAGAAAATGTCTTCTATAGTGCTTAAAAGTATATGAGAGAATAAAGATTAGAAATGTCTTTTGCAGTACTCTGATATAGTTTTAATGTGTAGAGTTTAGAAAAATGTCTTCTGTAGTACTTAGAAGTATATCGCTGTTACTTTGTATATATTAGAAATGTCTTCTGCAGCACTCTTTAAAAAGTATATATTTGTATGTGGAAAATAAAAAGATTGGAAAATGACGACTCGTTATTGTTCCCGCCTTCTGTGTATTAATTAATAATCGATTCTAACAGACCCACCCCAGCGTCAACCCCTCCTGACACGCGTTTTAGGAGCCAGTTCCCCTGAATCAACGCGTTTCATATAATAATTTATAGCAATTTTTGGCCCGTTTGATGTTAGCAAAAACGTCGCAAAATGCGCTACCTCCCTCACGAAACATTACAAAAGATGCAGCATCCAACGCTAGCGAGAGTTGCAAGAAATTACTAAACATTACTATTAGAAACACGTCTGTATTTTTTAGAGACTAGCCTACAAAATGAGCGGGAAAACTGGATTGTCAAGTTTCAATCCAGCCAGTTCCCTGAATCGACACGTTTTGCATAGTAATCTCTAGCAAATTTGGACCCCTCTGATGTCACCCCTGTTAGTGTAATGAGTCACTTTCATGACAATGAAACGTCGCAAAAATTCTCCACCCCCTTACGAAACATTACAAAAGATGGACCCCGACTCTAACTAAAGCCGCGTGAAATTGCTATAAATCATAATATGAACAAGACTGTATTTTTAGAGGTACCCTACCGATACACACTGGAAATATTATTGTTGAGTTGCACTCGCGCCAGTTCCAGATTTTTGCACAGTTTCAACTTATTGAAATGAGCTGCATTGTCTAAGAAACTAGAATAAAGACAAGAACAACAGCTTTTGTGAATACAGTGTATTATGTTCTACTGGTGCATACACGTCAACATATAATCGTAGATGTATGCGTTTCCAACAATACCAATTTTACAGATTTAGGAGGAAATTTTAATACCAAACTTTGAAAGCAAAAATGAGCATTGGGATAAGGAATTTTGACACCTGCAAACCAATGATCAGAGTATCATGTTATTCACTTGTATGAGGGCAATAGTAATGAAAATATTTTTTGATAAAAAACGAACAAGAAACACATTTATTTATTGAGCAGGCTAAGTTTATAGCCAGCGCTGTCCATCACGTTTCTGACAGCCTCCAGTGGGTGGGGGGGTGGGGGGGGGGGGGGACTGTCAACGTGTCAATCCCTTCTTCATTAAGTCATAACAGTGCGCTGCGGAGAGAGATTGAGTAGAGTAGACACCGTTGGCCACGCCGGCCGCGTGCGCCGGGGGGGGGGGGGCAAGGCTGATCGTTGACCGCGCTCGACCTACCCAAAGTCATAACGGGCGGAGGCCGGGCGTGACCGGGGCGACGGCAAGGCCGAGCGCTCTACGTCAACCTGTCAATCACTTCTGCATAACTAATGAGGTTGGCCTTAAGGGAAAACATACTACAAACATTCTTAACCCTTCCCCACACTCCCACATTCTCTCTACTTACTATAGTGCCTAAGGCGAATGATTCCAGTCAACACAATACAATGCATAGTAAATTACACTTACAATATACCACTCTTCGATTTGCCCATCAATGAGTTTTTCAACATCATCTTCATGAAGACCTTTATATTTCTCTTCTTCTAAGCCCATGGGGTCGCATATGAGAAACTTGACGGTTTTATAATCTTTTAGAATAAAAGAATGGGTTCGGTACTAAAATCACAAGAAAAGTAATTATCAATCTCTGTTAAATGCTATGAGGTAAGAAGTACAAGCACACGAAGCACAAATAGTATCACTTATAAAGTAATTTTTTAACTAAAATCAGATTATACAAATAAGTTTTTGAATACATTTTTGAAGAAAACTGGACAAACGCAAACAACTTAAATGACAAAAACATAGTACAGCCCAGACATAGGGTCAATTATAATAGTAATTGGCGTAATTAAATACAAATTTCAGCATAATTATAATTGACCTTTTCAAAAATGATATAATTCTAATTGATG
>JAGTTF010001448.1:0-14049 GCA_019095985.1 Streblospio benedicti | reverse complement strand
TTACTTTTCCCGTTTAGGGTCTTTGTTTAAATTTATATCTAAAAGCATTGTTGGTTACTGTAACAATTAAAGCAAATAGGTTACATATAACTAGCCTAACATTTACACAAAATCTGCTGTATAATTTTATGAAAACACAAAAAAGGTTGAGAGTGCATATCAACTGAACTCCCAATGTCGTGAGAATGGTAGCATTCCGATTATCGTTTGTCTGTCTTTAATTAGTGGTATCTTTCGGGCGGCTGCGTTGGTGGAACCAATGCTCATTGCTAACCATGCATATTTTGTCTTTTTAGATTTTTACTTGTGGTCAAACTTTTGAGCAAGTAGCATGCTCTATCCAAGTTTTTTCCAGTGAATTTTTATTTTTAACTGTGTAAGTCACCAACAACAACAAAAACGAAAACTGGATATAAGGATTGTTGTCTGCAATATTGCCCGTGAGCAAGGTGTGGCGGCTTCTAGGTAATTATTGATGGAATTGGTTTATGCATGTTATCATTCTTAGTTTACAAACTTGATAAGATAGTAAATTTAGTTACAAACATGTATTCATTATATTTACAATGAATAAAATACACTATACTCACAAGGGGTATCCAAGACGGTAATCCGAGTCATGTCATAGCAAAATACTTACAATTGTCAATTAATCCTAAATTTAAACATTATGCCGTGAACATTTTGTAAAGCAGAGATAGTTGTTATGTGTGTAGATGTGGTGTTCTTGACGTGCTGTAGGCTTGAATTTTGTGCATGCATTTTGTTAATTGGTATGCCATGATCATTATGATAATAATCGCCAAGCAATATGCCATGTCGCCACGTAATCTGTGTCTTCCGTGAGTGGTGGGAACATTGTGTATTGCATGTCAAAAGTGGAGGCTTGCTGGAGCCCTCCTATCATGGCCAACAGTGGTGATTTCGTGTATTTTAAGTACAAGATAATCAGGGCTACTGTGAAAATACAATTCCTAATGAGAATGCCTGTTATCATGAGAATTTCATTGTACAATACTTGGTGTAGCGGCACTATTACGGGGCTTGTTTTGTCACACGTAATATCAGACTAGAACTTTGTTTGTAGTATTTAATCCAATTCTCTCCCAGAGCACACTCTGCTCATGCTTTTATATTACAACTCAATTGGTTACAATGCGGAGACTTCGATAGACTAGACTGCTGTAACCTAACATTTTGGCAGCAGTCTACGTAAAGCTGAATCTCTTTTGTATCATGACCTCTCTTAACAATTTTTTTGTCGCCAAAAGAAATTTGCAAAATTGTTTCGCTATCAAAAGAATAAAAGGACACAAAGAGATTCAGCTGACACAACCAAATTAATTAAGCATGTATACAGTACAGCGGTGCATACGGGGGTTAGTTGCCGTATGAGTGCACGTAACTTGCCTGCTTGGCCAGGTCATTAAAAATAATCACGTGATTGTGGGATTTTAAAATGTTCAGTATTTCACAGCAATATGTCTATTCAAAACATGCTACATCACTAATCGTTGTAATATGGTCCCTTTTCCCCCAGAAGTGTTATTCACAGATTCGTGTCTCTGCTTTATGTATGTGTATATTTAACCTGTCTGCTGATGAGGGTGCTCCCCTTTTGTCCCGATCCTTCCCCTTTGTAACCCATTTGTGGGCCCATATTATCCACGTTATTAACCCATTGCATGCTTATTTTTGAATGTCCATACCAGGCCCGGATACTGATCACCAAAACCCGTGGTCATACAAGGATAAAGAACAAATATGAAAACGTGCCTGTGATTTAAAGGTAACACGTATTTCACTCTGTTCTTCATGACCAAAATAAGGCCCTTGAAAAAAAAAATGTTATGTATGTGTCCTATGAGCCTGTTACACACGGGCACGTGCACGCTTTTGAAAAAAAAATGATAAAATGAGGGCCGTGAAATTACTGTCTACATCTACTGTCTACTGTCTACTGACTACTACTACTGTTACCTCATGCTATGCTATGAAATTTCGTATCCTGTTACTGTTACCTATGTGCAATTGCTAATCCTATGTATACTAATGTCTTTACTACTCCCAAGTTAATATGTTCAATTTCGAACTCCCTATATGTTTACCCTTAAATCAACGACCCTACCAACACAGGGTTTGAAAATTGCGTATTCCAACTATAAATATGTGTCCTTATGTAAACCCCTTTTGAACAGGTTGTATCGTAATTATAATGTAGTGTATAATGACAGTTTATTATAAGTGCCGATCTTGTCATGGCTCGTGCCCGAGAGCATGAGAGAGTGTCATGGATTGGCGTAGGGGGTGAACAGCGTGACTTTTCTAAGTATGCGATCTTATGGTTATTTGTGTCGAGTATTAGAATGTTTGGGTAGAACTAATTGTATTATGTAATCTCATTGGTGTGCACCTACTTACTGTCTCTGAAATTTCCATAGACATTTGAAGGAAAACTGTCCCCAAATTAAGGCGGGTGATGTAAATCTCAATTGTTTATTATATGCAGACGATTAGGTCCTCATGGTAGAATCTGACGATAAAATGCAGTCTATGTTAAATGAGTTATCAAACAGGTGCTATAAATGGCGGCTTAAGGTGAATGAGTCCAAGTCAAAGATAGTACATTTTCGCAAAACAACCCAGCCAAGAACAGATGCACAGTTCAAATATGGTGATTCTGTTCTAGAGAAAGTACCTTCATATAAATATTTGGGGGTACCCATGGATGAGCATTTGAAATTTGATGCCTGTACTAAAGCTCTTGCCGATTCTGGAGGCCGAGCACTTGGGGCAATCATAAGCAAATTTAAGATTTTTGTGTGGGATTATAGGTTAGCAAAGTAAAACTGGAGTAGTGAAATGAAAGGTTCTTCTCGAGCATAGATAGTGAGTGATTTTCAAATAAATCTGTATTTGATTTAACCCTTGTTAATGATATATCATTAAGTCGTATGAATGAGTATTGGAAATTAGGGGAGCGCAAGAAGCCAAAGCTTAGAACCTATAGACTCTTCAAATCCGATTGCTTTCAAGATGAATATGCACAGAAAATATCTCATCGAAGAGAAAGATCATTATTCATACAATTCATGCACGGCATTCTCCCCTTAAAAATTGAAACAGGTAGATTTAAGAATTTAGATATTGAACAAAGAACTTTGCAATTTAGGATGTACAAGATGAAACCCATATGATATTGAACAAAGAAAATATCTATCGAAAAGAAAGATCATTATTCAGAATCGATTCATGCACGGCATTCTCCCCTTAAAAATTGAAACAGGTAGATTTAAGAATTTAGATATTGAACAAAGAACTTGTGACCTATGCAATTTAGGATGTACAGAAGATGAAACCCATTTTTGTGTTGCTGACCAACTTATAATGATATTAGATCCCCATTATTTGAAAAGGCTAGAAATCTTGATATATCTTTTGATGATTTTAATGATTCTGAAAAACTTGTTTATTTAACAAAAAAAAACTTTTGTAAAGAAGTGTCGGTTTATGTGTCCAAAGCTTGGAACATACGCCAAAATAGGTTGTATAATTAATTTATATATTTAGATATAGATACATACATATATATATATATTTAATGTGTATATTAGTGTATTATATTGTACGCGTAATCTAGGCAGAATAGTCATATCACTTATTTCATTGTGTTCATATTTGTTTGGCTTCACATTTATCTATGTATATATAATAAGGTGACAAATAAGTCCAGTAGGGCTGGGTATTATATTATATGGTTATTTATGTATTTGTATTGTACATGTAATATCCTTGTCACTATAATAAATAAAAATCAAATCAATCAAAACAGTTACCCAGGACGTCCCAAATGTGATGTAATCCGGGTGCGTCTCCTAAGTTGTGAGTTTCATGTGCTCAGTTTGCCTTATCAAGTGAATCTTTTGATCTTGTAATGTAATGTTCTTGTGCGAGTTTGTTTATATGGGTGTAGAAGGCCTTAGATTATGTTTAAATATCGCGGATTACGATATTGTATCGCACAAACCTTACATTCCTCATCTGAATCAAAAGTATTTGAAATTTGGTGATGCTTTACTATTATCTTGCAAAATTATCTTATTATCTTACGAAATATATCGTGCCCGCCACTACATTTACCCAAAAATATCGGTTCGCCAATCTTAGAACGGGACCACTGTATTGAATTTGGCCGTACTGAAGTCATTACTAGGTGACAAATCCATTGTATCACATGTAATTGATTTGATATAGCTTATATTGAAAACAAAAAGATGATCAAAACTCACAAGAGCAGATGTGTATCTAAACTATGTATCCCAACTACACAAGGTAAATGCAAACCACCGCATTCATCAAGTCCAAAACAAATTGCAAGAGTATTCACGTGACCTGAGTCCTTTGAGAATTATCAATATGGTCTTACAATTTATCAAAAACAATCCTGTGCGTATGTGGAACAAACAAAGCTTGTTAATTCACTGAAATGTGGTTAGATTCTATAATTACTAATTCGTCAGCATGTCCAGATGGCTACATAATCTATGGTAAGGACAGAAACATATGGAGGTGTGTAATAATAGCTATTAGAAACAAGTTCTTTGTACATACATCCTTTAAACACCTTGTTTTATTAAAAAAAATCATCTCCTTATAACAGCTTTTCATATTTGAATTTTCATCTATAGGTGTATTTTTGAAAGATGTTATTATTAATTTTTTGAATGACCTGTTTTTCAGAAGGTCATTAAATTATTTCATGTAATTTATGATTTATTATATTAGAATATTGTTTGCTGTTGCCTAAATATTTAATCAGTGCTGTTCATCAAAGTTTATTTTCCAGAAAGTCAAAAATGTGTTATTAAACCACTTGAGAACCAAAATTCCTGGCGAGAAAACGAGTTATGCAGGGGCTATGACAATACCAGGTAATAAAATTATCATATACAATGAGATACATAGTGAGGTTACAAAGACGGAAAGGTGGAAAGGAAAGGAGGGAGAGCGAAAGGATAGACAGAAGGAAAGAAAGGAGTAAAAGATGGACAGAATGAGAGAAAAGAAAGGAGTGAAATGCAAAGGCCAAGGTGATAGGGGAGGAACAAAAAGAAATAAGGCCAGCAAAAGAAAAATAGGAAAGATAATGAAATGAAAAGAGAAGAGTGAAAGCCAAGGTGAGACAGGAAGAAAGAAAAGAAATAAGACCAGCAAAAGAAAGATCTGATAGGAAAGATAAGGAAATGAAGAAAAGAAAAGAGCCAGGTGAGACAGGAGAGGAAAGAAAAGAAACTTAGAAAAGTAAAAGAAAGATAGGAAAGATAAATAAGGAAATGAAGAAAAGAAAGGAGTAAAAGCCAGCTGTGAAGGGAATAAAGAAAAGAAACTTAGAAAAGTAAAAAAGGAAAGAAAAGGAAATGAAAGACTGTCATTGTAACCACCATATGGATCTAAATGTACATGATAATTAAATTACATGCCATTGCCACGAGCCCTCTTCTACATAACTGTAGTTTTCTCAACCGGAAAATTGGTTCTCAAAAGTGGTTGAACAACAAATCTTTTGCACTCTCTGGAAAATAAACTTTAATGAACAGCAGCACCAATCAAATATTGAAGCAACCGCAAACAATATTCTAATTAAATCAGAAATTATATGAAATAATTTATAATGAACTTTTAAAAAACAGGTTATTCAAAAAATTAATAATAAACACATAAATTCACTTTCATGCTGTTTTAGGTACAATACACTTTCTAAAATTACATAACATGAAACATACAAAAGTGATTTGGGTTGCAAGGTTTGTTTCTGTTGCTCCCATGGGTGTTGTTAGAATTCTGAAAGTTTTACCTAAACCTATGATTCTCTCAACATGAACACGCTTACTAGCAATCTTACGGTCCTTCATCACCGTTTTACCACTCAATCTATTTTTTTTACTGAAAAATGAAGGGATATTGATAGAAACATCATAATCAGCAAAAATGTCTTGTACATTAAAACCTTTATCTGCCATTATAGAATCACCACTTTCACACATATTAGTGAGATTGCTACGTTCTGCAATTTGCCTATCACTTGCTGAACCACCGTAAGCATCAGAAACATATGAAGTTAAACCTCCAGGAGTAACACCCACCAGAACCTTTACAGTATTTCTATTTTTATAGGTTGAAAAAGTTTGTTGCTGAACTTGAGGATTTTTTGGTTTCTTTATAGGGCATTCAGTGCCATCAATGATACAACGGGTACTTGGAAACTTTGAGTAAAAATCAACTGGACAATGATATTGAACAAGGTTTTTTTCAGGCCAAATGTCTAGTTCTTTCCATTGACAGTACATGAAATTTATCCATGTTACAAATACATTGGTTACTGTATAGTCAGACGTACAAAACATTCTAGCTAACTTTGCATTTTTATACACTGGCTTGTACCCAATTAATTGTGTCCGTCCGTCCGTCCGTCCGGTTCGTTACCCCTCTACAGGTCGCATCGTTTGAGCTAGGATGCTCAAATTTGGCATGTCGATTGGAAATGGTGACCACAAGAACCCCTATTTCACATGGAGCCCAAACGGTCCATATTTGAGCCATTGGGCCCATTATTAGTCCATTTTACTAGTGAATCACATTCTTATTACTATTTGAATGCACCATTAAAATCAATATTCTATAACCACAAACTCCAGACACAGCGGCTCCAAAATGTATCCACTTCTTGGTAATAGATAATACTGCTATAAATCAATAATATAATCAATATATAGACAGTGACATTCCAGTGTATTAAGCACTGGTTTGCCCTCACCAGGGGCGCTTTCATATTATAATAGTTTTTGGGAAATAAATAGCATTAGTTTGTTTGTAAACAAATAACTTCAAAGTAAAACAATTTCCCCAAATAGCTCTCATTTGGTTCCGTCTTAGTCTTGAGGTCATATTCTAGTGTACATTCTTTTCTTACTATTGTCTGTGGCTTTCAATAGACGACATGCAGGTGGACAACTTATCGACTCTGGTGCCACAAGTTCAGACAGAAGTGGTGCCGGCACTACAAAGTGTACCCCTATTGTCTGGCTTTGATAGTTGCACAGGAAGGCGATTCAGACAGAAGTGGTGCCGGCACCGCCCCCCGGCTTTGATAGTTGGGAAGGCGATTCGCGTTGTATGGACGAGTCTCAATCGTTGGCAATTGATAGTCATTCTGTTGGTCACTGCACATGGACGCCTTCTTGCAAGAGCCATGCATTAGCGCCAAAACTGTTTCATTGAGCATTTTAATTATTACGGCATGAACTTTTTAGTCGCTCACGCCTTAGGTCCTTGTTACCTCGACTGTCAGTACACAACAACCATGTCGCCTCTTTTTTTTTGCCACATGGACGCCTTCTTGCAAGAGTCGTAGATTTTTTTCTTACTATTGTCTGTGGCTTTCAGAGACAAGATGCAGGTGGACAACTCGTCGACTCTGGTGCCACAAGTTCGGGACAGAAGTGGTGCCAGCACCGTGCCCCCCGGCGCGGATAGTTGCAAGAAAGGCGATTCGGCGTGTCGTGCTGTAGTGGTCGTGGACGAGTCTCAATTGTCGGTGAGTGCCCCCCCCTTGCTTGTTTGTGTTCCACGTCAATTGATAGTCATTCTGTTGGTCACTGCACATGGACGTCTTCTTGCATGTGCCATGCATTGCTGTTTCATTGAGCATTTTAATTATTACGACATGAATTTTTAGTCAGCTCACGCCCTAGGTACTTGTCGCCTCCACTATGAGTACACAAGTTGTGCATGTCGCCTCGTTTTGTCCACATGGACTCCTTGTCGCAATAGCCGTGTACATTCTTTTCTTACTATTGTCTGTGGCTTTCAGAGACGAGATGCAGGTGGACAACTCGTCGACTCTGGTGCCACAAGTTCGGACAGAAGTGGTGCCGGCACCGTGCCCCCCGGCGCGGATAGTTGCGAGGAAGGCGATTTGGCGTGTCGCGCTGTAGTGGTCGTGGACACGTCTCAATCGTCGGTGAGTGCCCCCACTTGCTTGTTTGTGTTCCACGTCAATTGATAGTCATTCTGTTGGTCACTGCACATGGACGTCTTCTTGCATGTGCCATGCATTGCTGTTTCATTGAGCATTTTAATTATTACGACATGAATTTTTAGTCAGCTCACGCCCTAGGTACTTGTCGCCTCCACTATGAGTACACAAGTTGTGCATGTCGCCTCGTTTTGTCCACATGGACTCCCTTGTCGCAATAGCCGTGTACATTCTTTTCTTACTATTGTCTGTGGCTTTCAGAGACGAGATGCAGGTGGACAACTCGTCGACTCTGGTGCCACAAGTTTGGACAGAAGTGGTGCCGGCACCGTGCCCCCCCGGCGGATAGTTGCGAGGAAGGCGATTCGGCGTGTCGCATTGTAGTGGTCATGGACGAGTCTCAATCGTCGGTGAGTGCCCGCCGCTTGCTTGTTTGTGTTCCACGTCAATTGATAGTCATTCTGTTGGTCACTGCACATGGACGCCTTCTTGCAAGAGCCATGCATTAGCTGTTTTCATTGCGCATTTTAATTATTACGGCATGAACTTTTAGTCGCTCACGCCTTAGGTCCTTGTTACCTCGACTGTCAGTACACAACAACCATGTCGCCTCTTTTTTTGCCACATGGACGCCTTCTTGCAAGAGTCGTGTAGATTTTTTTCTTACTATTGTCTGTGGCTTTCAGAGACAAGATGCAGGTGGACAACTCGTCGACTCTGGTGCCACAAGTTCGGACAGAAGTGGTGCCGGCACCGTGCCCCCCCCAGGCGGATAGTTGCAAGGAAGGCGATTCGGCGTGTCGCGTTGTAGTGGTTGTGGGCGGTCTCAATCATTAGGTGAGTGCCCCCCAGCTTGCTTGTTTGTGTTCCACGTCAATTGATAGTCATTCTGTTGGTCACTGCACATGGACGTCTTCTTGCATGTGCCATGCATTGCTGTTTCATTGAGCATTTTAATTATTACGACATGAATTTTTAGTCAGCTCACGCCCTAGGTACTTGTCGCCTCCACTAGCCCCCCCGGGGGTTTTTTAAAACCCTTGGGCCCCCTTTTTTTGGGGTTTTTTTTGGGGGGGCCTTTTTTTTTTTGGGGGACCCCCCCCCCTTTTTTTGGGGGCCTTTTTTTTTAAAATTTTTTATTTTAATTTTCCCCCCAAAAAAAATTTTTAAAAAAAATTTTTTCCCCCGTTTGGCCCCCCCCCCCAAATTTTTTATTTTTGGGGGTTTGGGGGGGGGGGGGGCCTCAAAAGGGGGGGCCCCCCCGTTTTTTTGGGGGTTTTCCCCCAAAAAAAATTTTTAAAATTTGGGGGGGGTTTTTCTTTTTTTTCCCCCTTTTTTTTTTTTTCCCCCCCAAAAAATTTTTTTTTTGGGGGGGGTTTTTTTTTTTCCCCCCGGGTTTTTTTTTTTAAAAAAATTTTAAAATTTTTTTTTTTTTTCCCCAAAAAGGGGGGGTTCCAAGGGGAAAAAAACCCTTTTTTTGGGGTTTTTCCCCCCTTTTTTTTTTAAAAGTGGGGGGGTTTTCCGGGAAAAGGGGGTTTAAGGGGGGGGCCCCCGGGGGGGGCCCCCAAAAACCCCGGGGGGGGGGAAAAATTTTTCATGGGGTTTTTTTTTTTTGGGGTTTTTTTTTTTTTTCTTTTGGTTTTTTTTTTTTTTTTTTCCCCCCCCTTTTTTTTTGGGGGGTTTTTTTTTTTTTTTTTTTTTTTTTTAAAAAAGGGGGGGAAAAATTTCCCCCCCAAAAAAAAAAAAAAGGGGGGGGGGGCCCCCCGGGGGGGGTTTTGGCCTTTTTAAAAGGGTTTTTTTTAATTTGGGGGCCCCGGGGGGGGGGGGGAAAAAATTTTGGGGGAAAAAAGGGTTTTTTGGGGGGCCCCCCCGGGTTTTTGGGGTTTTTTTTGGGGGGTTTTTAAAAAAAATTTTTTTTCCCCCCGGTTTTTTGGGGGGCCCCCCCCCCCCCCGGGGGGCCCCCTTTTTTTTTTATTTTTTGGGGTTTTGGGGGGGGTTTTTTGGGGGGGGCCCGGGGGAAAAAAAGGGAATTTTTTTTCCCCCCCCCAAAAAGGGGGGTTTTTTTTTTTTTTTCCGGGGCCTTCCGGTGGGGGGCCCCCCCCCCCCTTTTTTTTTCCCCAAAAGGGGCCCCGGGGGTTTTTCCCGGGGGGGCCCCGGGTTTTTTTTTTCCGGGCAAACCCTTTTGTTTTTTTTTTTTTCCCTTTTTTTTCCCCTTTTCCCGGGGGCCCCCCCCCCCTTTTTAAAAAATTTTTTTGAAAAATTTTTTTTAAAAAAAAAGGGTTTTTTTTTTTATTTTTTTTTGGGGGGGGGCCCTTTTCCCCCCAAAAAAGGGGGGGTTTTTTTTTCCCCCCCCCGGGGGGGGTTTTGGGGGGGGGCCCCCCCCTTTTTGGAAAAAATTTTCCCCCCCCCCGGGGGGGTTTTTTTTAAAATTTTGGGGGGGGGGGCCCCCCCCCCCAAAATTTAAAAAGGGGGTTTTTAAATTTTTTTTTTTTTGGGTGGGTGGGGGGTTTTTTTTTTTTTAAAAAAACCCCTTTTTTTTTTGGGGGCCCCCTTTTAAAGGGGTTTTTTTTTCCCCCTTTTTTTTTTTAAAAAAGGGGGGGGGAAATTTTTTCCCTTTTCCCCCCCCCAAAAAAATTCCCCAAAACCCCCAAAAACCCAATTTTTGGGGGTTTTTCCCCGGGGGTTTTGGGGGGGGGAAAAAATTTTTTTCCCCCTTTTTTTTTTTTCCCCCTTTTAAAATTTTTTTTAAAAGGGGTTTTGGGGGCCCCCCCCCCGGGGTTTTTTTCCCCCCCTTTTTTTAAGGGGGGGGGTTTTTTTAAAAAAAGGGTTTTTCCCCCCTTTTTGGGGGGGAAAAAAACCCTTTTTTTTCCTTTTTTGGGGGTTTTTTTTAAAAAAAAAATTTTTTTCCCCCTTAAAAAAAATTTTTTCCCCCCAAAAAAAAAAATTTTTTTTTCCCCCCTTTTTTAATTGGGGTTTTCTTTTTTAAAAATTTCCCCCCCAAATTTTGGGGGGGGGGGAAAAAAATCCCCCTTTTTTTCCCCCCCCCAAAATTTTTCCCTTTTTAAAAAATTTTTGGGGGGGTTTTTTTTTAAACCCCGGTTTTGGCCCCCAAAAAGGGGGCCCCTTTTTTTTCCCCCTTTTTTAAACCCCGGGGGAAAATCCATGGGGGGTTTTTTCAAAACCTTTTTTGGGGGTTTTTTTTGGGGGGGTTTTTTAAAAATTTTTTTTTAAAATTAAAAGGGGGCCCCCCTAGGGGGGGGGGTTCCGGTTTTTAAAGGGGCCCCTTTTTCCCGGGTAACCCCCCCTTTTTCTTTTTTTTAAAAAAAAAAGGGGTTTTTTTTCCCCAACCCCTTTTTAAAAAAAGGGGGTTTTTCCCCCCCGGGGGGGGGGGCCCTTTTTTTTTTGGGCCGGGGGGGGCCCCGGGGCCCGGCCCTTCCCCTTTTTGGAAAAAACCTTAATTTTGGTTTTTGGGGCCCTTTGCAAAACCGGGGGCCCCCAATTTTCGGGGTTTTTTTTTGGGTTTTTTTCGTTTTTTTTAAAAAAAAAATTTCCCCCCTTTTTTTTTTTTTTTTTTTTGGGGGTTTTTTTTAAATTTTTTATTTTTTAAAAAAGGGGGGGTTTTTAAAAAAGGGGGGGGGCCCCCCGGGGGGGGTTAAAAAACCCCCCCCCCCGGGCGGGGGGGGGGAAAAAAATTGGGGGGGGTGGGGGGGGGCCCCCTTTTTTTTCCCCCCCCCCTTTTTTTTTGGTTTTTTTTTTTTTCCCCCCTTTGGGGGGCCTTGCATTTTTTTTTTTGGGGGTTTTTAAAATTTTTTAAAAAAAGGGGGAAACCCAAATTTTTTCCCCCCCCCGGCCCCAAAAAAGGGAATTTTTTTTTTTTTTTTTCTTTTTTTTTTTTTTGGGGTTTCCCGAAAAACCCCCTTTTTTAAAAAAAAGGGGGCCCCCCTTTCCCCCCGGGGGTTTTAAAAAAAAGGGGTTTTTTGGGAAAGGGGTTGGGGGCCCCCGGGGGGGTTTTGGGGGGCCCCGGAAATTTGGTTTTTTTTTGGGGGGGCCCCCGGGAAGGCCCCCCGGTTTTTTTTTTCCCCGAATTTTAATTTTCCTTTTTTCCCCCCAAAAAAACCCCAAAAAAAAAAAATTTTTTCCTTTTTTTGGGGAAATTTTTTTCCCCTTTTTTTTTTTTTTAAAAAAAAAAAAAAGGGGCCCTTTTGGAAAATTTGGGGTTTTTTGGGGGGTTTTTTTTTTTTCCCCCCCCCCGGGGGGAAAGGAAGGGGGGTTTTGGGGGGGGGGGGGGGGTTTTTTTCCCCGGGGGGGCCCCCCCCCTTTTTTTTGGGGGGGGGGGGTTTTTTTTTTTTTTTCCCTTTAAACCCCCCCCTTTTTTTGGGGTTTCCCCGGTTTTTTTTTTTTTTTTTGGGCCAAAATTTTTTGCCAAAAAAAAAAATTTTTTCCCTTTTTTTTTTTAAAAAAATTTTTTTTCCCCCCCAAAATTTTTCCCCCCTTTTTTTTTAAATTTGCCCCCTTTTTGGGGGGGGGAAAAATTGCCTTTTTCCCTTTTTTTTTTGGGGGGGGAAAAAAACCCTTTTTGGGTGGGGGTTTTTGGGGGGGGGGGGGCCCCCCCCCCCCAATTTTTTAACCCCTTGGACCCCCGCGGGGTTTTTTTTTTTGGTTTTTTTTGGTTAATAATTTTTAGTCAAAAAAAATTTTAGGGGGTTTTTTTTTGGGGAAAATTTTTTTTTTTTTTTCCCCCCAAAACCGGAAATTTTTTTCCTTTTTCCTTTTTGGTTTTTAAATGGCCCCTTTTTTTGGGGGAAATTTTGAAAAATTTGGGGGCCCCCGGGGAAAAAAAGGGGGGGGTTTCCCGGGGGTTTTTTTCCCCCCCCGGGGGGAAAAAAGGGGGGGGTTGGTTTAATTTGGGGGTTTTTAACCCCCCGGGCCCTTTTTTTTTTTTAAATTTTGGGGCCCCAAAAAAAACCCCAAAAACCCCCAAATTTTTAAAACCTTTTTAATTTTAAAAACCCAAATTTTTTTTTTTTCCCCAAATCCCAAAAAAATTTTTTTTCCCCTTTTGGGCCCCCCCGGGTTTTTTTTTTTTTTCTTTTTTTTTTAAAAAGGGGGGGGTTTGGAAATTTTTTTTGGGGGGGGGAAATTTTGGGAAACCCCCCCCCCGGGGGGTTGGGGGGGGGGGCCCCTTTGGGGGGGGGGCCGGGTTTTTTTGGGGGTGAGTCCCCCCCTTTTTTTTTTTTCCCCCCAAAAAGGGGGGGGCCCCCCCCTTTTCCATCCCCCCCAAAAAAAATTTTTTTTTAAAAATTTGCCCCCCCTTTAACCCCCCCCCTTTTTTTTTTTGGGTTTTTTTTTTCCCCCCCAAAAAATTTTTCTTCTTTTTTTTTTTGGGGAAAAACGGGTAAAAAACCCCCCGGGCCTTTTCCAAAAAGGGGGGGTTTTGGCCCCCCCCCCCCCCCGGGGGGGGGAAGGGGGTTGGCCGGGTGGTGGTGGGGCCCCTTTTTTGGGGGGGTTTTTGGGTTTTTTTTTTTTTTTTTTTGGGGGGCCAGGGGGTTTTTTTTTCCCATTTTTTTTTTTAAAAATTTTAAAAAAAGGTTTTAACCTTTTTTTTTTAAAAAAAAAAGGGGGTTTTTTCCCCCCCCTTTTTTTTTTTTTTTTTTTTTTTCGGGGGGCCCAAAAACCCGGGGGGGGCCCCCGGGGGGGAAAGGGGGGCCCCCCCCCCGGGGGGGGGGAAAGGGGGGGGGGTTTTTTAGGGGGGGGGGGGGGGGGGGGCCCCCCCCGGGTTTTTTTTGGTTTAAAAATTTTTTTCCCCGGGGGGGCCCCCCCCGGGTTTTTATTTTTTATTGTTTTTCATTGCTTTTCCTTTAATTTTTTATTGGTTTTTTTTGGGGGCCAATTTTTTTTCCCCCCCCCCCCCAAAACCCTTTTTTCCCCGGGCCCCCTTTTTTGGGGTTCTTTTTTTTTTTTCCCTTTTTTTTTGGGGGGGGGGGAAACCGGGGGGGCCAAAAAGGGGAAAAAGG